>JAABLK010000398.1:0-29929 GCA_012295415.1 Phytophthora chlamydospora
GCGAGCACCCGTCGCTGATTGACCAGCGCAGGGTGCTGCTGGCCATCGCCAACTCGCTCGAGCACAGCACGCGCGCGACGGCCGACATGGCCAAGGGCTACCGCGACTTGGTGAGCGCCTTCGTGCGGACAGAGGGCGAGCGGCGGCCGGAGCCCTAGCGTCCAGTCTCTACCGGGCGTATCGACAATGGCGTTCCACGTCCTTCGCCAGGGGCTGCAACTTTATTGCGAGCAGGATGATTGATGACAGCGCTGGAAGAACGGGGCAGCAATCGGCCAAGCAGAAGTACAGTGAGTCTGCACCGAGAGGAGCGCTGAAGAAGGTGACGAGGTGCATGCAGCGAAGAGAGCAATCTGGGTTGAGTCTTGCCTCGCCTGCTTCTCCCGCGGCTGGGGGCTGAAGCAAATGTAGGGCGGAGCGTGGAGATTAACGAGTTGTTTGTTTGTTTGACTTACATGTGTACGTACACTTGCTACAACGTGCGCTGGCTCACAGGAACTCGGAGAAGCACTTGCGCGGGGTCGTGGAGTAGGGCGCCACGGCGGTCGCCGGCGGGTACATGCACAGGTTGTACGACTCGTCCGGGGGCGGCAGCAGGCAGTCGATCCAGTCGAGCGGCTCGCTCTGCGGCTGCTGCTCGTGGCCATTGGCGGCCATGCCGAACGCGTCCATCGGGACGCCGGCGTTGAAGCCGTAGCAACGTCGGCTCGGCTGCTGCATGAGGTCGGCGGCGTCCGCGAGGCTCGGGTAGGGCAGCCGGTAGCCGCTGGGCAGCATCATGCCCTCGAAGCCCGCGAGGTGCGGCGCCGACGGGGGCTGCAGCAGCACGGGCCCTCGCTTCCAGTAGGGCATGGCCGAGGCGGCCCGGAGGCTCCCGCTGCTGCGGTACTTGGACTGCGCATGCGGACTGAGCGATTTCTTGCGCGTGATCCGCCAGGCCAGCTCGGGCTGGTCGCGCAGGAAGAAGTCGTTGGAGAAGGTGCAGACGACGGCCTTGGATTTGGTCCATTTGCGGAAGTTGAAGTAGTTGAGCTGGCGCTGGAAGCTCGTATACTTGCAGTGCTTGAAGTACTTGGGCAGCACGCGCGCCATCATCTCGTGCATGTCGTGGATCTCGAAGGCGCGGCCATCGGGCGTCCAGCGCAGCACGGCGGCGCTCTCGCTCTCGAGCATGCGGCGCAGGCTCTTGAGGAACGGCGCCACCTCGCGCGGCGCGCTGTCGCTGCTGCTACTGGGGCTGGTGTTGCACTGCATGATGGAAGGACTGGGGCTGTCAGTGGAAGGGGAAGACGACTTGGTCTGGACGATGCAAATTCAAACCTGACGGGCTCCTCGGGCCGCTCGCTCGACGCCGCTCCCTCGACGGGAGAGCGCGCGACCATCGCTGGCTACAGCCCTGACACACGCCGCGCCACTCTGGCGTGTTCTCCGCGGCGGTCCATCCTCCGTTGCCGGCCTCGTCACTGGATGAGGTTGCACACAGGTACTGTGCAACGGAGAGACCGCTTCAACTTGACCGCCCTACTGACTGCCTGCGCAAGACGAAAGCCGCGCCTGATTCGGTCTGACTCCGCCGCCTCGAATGGAGAGCAGCGCCTGGCCTGGGCCGCGGGCTATATGCCAACTTTGCGGCGACCGTGGGCTTGCTGCTGTCATCGGCGGTGTCCGCTCTTCAGTTACAGATGTCGTCGCGTCGACGAAACGGCGTGCAGGATACTCCGATCCTCCGAGCTGGAGCACCGTGTTCACCACGGCCACGAGCAGTGAGACCGCGGCGACGGTGCTGTGCCTCAAAGCCGCTGCTGTGCCTGATCGCCCACCACCTCGGCTGCTGCCTTTGCGCGGGCAGCCATCACGGGCAGAAGCGCCGGCCGATCTGGCGGCCGAGTTGCCGGCGCGATCGACGGTCTCCAAGTCGGTGCCTGTCCTACTGCTTTCGAGCGGCTGGGCTCCGGTTGTTGGTGAGTCAAGCCGGTTGCCTCAAGTTCCCGACAAGAGCCGGCGACGTGCCACTGCGATCACCGAGCGAGCGCCGTCGCCGTCCACGAGACGCACACCCAGCTGCAGCACTCGGTCGTCGGCGCGAAAGGAAATCCATCGGTCGCTGATCGGTATCCAAGCCGTCGTCCGGTTGGGCGGACCGTACGTTCACGTTGAAGGCAACTTCAACGCCGACGTCAAATGGCAAAAGGTACGAGCTGTACTGCACACGGTCACTGTTCACTATCTGGGGCTGGATTTCCTATCACACGGCGCTGGCTGCTGCTGCCCTACGCGGCGGTGGACGTCGCGCTGGCCGTTGCCGGCGTCTTCACCACGTACACCTGCCGGGTGTGCTTGGACCTCGCCTTCGCGGCGCGCGTCTTCGAGGCGCCAGTGGCGACTGGGCCCTTCTTCTCAAAAACTGCTGGAGACTGAGCAGTCGACGCGCGCGCCTTGCGGTCGTCTGGCTTGCGTGTCGGCTTGCCGCTCGTCTTTTTCGGCTTCGGCACTTTCGCTGCCTGAGGCCTCTTCTTCGAGAGTGGCGACTCGGCTGGCGCCTCTCCGGCGACCTGCTCGGTGGGGCGAATAGCCACCGGCGCGGGCGATTCAGCCACAATGGCAGCAGGCGTCGTCTTCGGTCCAGACGTCCGCGCCGACTGCTTCGTTGTCCGCTTCGGCTTCCTCTCCTTGGCCGCTTGATCCGTATTCTTGCGCTGATAGCGGGGCTTAGCAGAAGTTTTCGAGTTAGCCACCTTCGGCACCAGGCCAAAGGTTTCTTGGACCTCTTCACCCTTGCTCTGCTCCCGAGAGGCAACTGCCTCCGTGGACACCAACCGCTGTCGAAGCTGCTGCTTCTCCGAGAGCACGACTCGCCGTGGCGTGACCGTCTTGTAGCCATCGTTTTCTGGGCTGGCCTCGATGCCTTCTTGCTTGCCCGTCACCACAACGACACCACCGGCAGACCCGGGTTCCACCTTCTGCACTGTCGTTTCCTCCACCGTTCTTCCTGGTGTTTTGAAGCGGCGCTGAGCAGGTTTGCTGCCTTTTTCACTACATCGCTCGTTTCGGGCTGAATCATGGCGCTTGCCGCGTTCAGCAGGTCTGGAGCTGTTGGTCTTGGTCCGGTCGCGCGCATTAGCAGCAGCATTCTGCGATCCGCGCTTCTGCTGTGCCGAATTTCCATCGGATTTTACCGCAGCTTCTAGTTGCGCAGGCTGCTTCGCTGTCGCACGCTTGCCATCGCGGTCGGCAGTGCTTCTCTTCGTAGACACTACCTCGCCTGCTTTCCTAGTGGTTGCTTCTGGTTCTGATGACATCGCGCTTGCTGTATCCTCGACAGCCTCCTGCGCCGTGTCAACAGCAACAGCCACACTGGCATCTTCGTTCCGCTCAACAGCAGCAGAGTTTTCCTCTTTGCGCCCCTCCGTCCCACTCGATACTGCTGATTCGTTCGCTGGCTTACGGTTTGCAGGCGTATCGCTTCTCTTGGAGGCGTCCGCAGTCTCTCGATCTTTGCTGCCATTACGACTACCTGGTTGTCGTTTAGCTGCCTCTTTAGCAGTGACCATGCCTCCCGTCCTCGGGTCAAACAGCATCTGCGGACGCTTCAGCAGTTGGACTTGCTGCGCAGGACTGGGGCTGCTGTTCGCAGACGAATGAGACGAAGAATTGGTGCTGCTTTCAGCTGCCTCGGCCACAGGGGTAGATGGCTCGTCAAGCTTCGCCCACGGCGTGACTGTGCGACGCTGAGGTCCCTGGGCACGCTCAGGTTGATGGTCTGGTGACGACGCACGACGCCAGCTCGTTGCTCTCGTAGGTGACACGTCCGCTTTCATTGGAGGCGTCGCTCGAGCGGGAGACCGGGAAGCTGCGGCAGGCGAGTGCGTCAACGAACGGTTTGCTTGTCGCGCGTGGAAACGAGATCCCTCGGGGCCATTGAGAGGCGCAGGCGAGGGCGAACGGCCCATCGGGCGGCTCCAGTCCATGCGGTGCGGACTGTGGCTCAAGACGCGCTCACTTTCACCCGCTGCCACCATGTCGAAGCGCGCGTCGCTGCGGCTGAAGCGAGTGCTGCTGTCATTCGGGACGGGAAGGATCGTGCTGCTGCTTCCAGCTTCCTCCACCGGCCGGCGTTCCCGTTCATATCCGTCGTCGAATCTTGAGAAACGGTCACGAGACGAGCGATCATCATCGTAGCGATCGTGCGACCAGCGATCGTCTTGCATCGGACGACGCATCTCTTCCTGTTCGCTGAAATGGGCCCAGCGGCCCGTGGCTCTTCCGTGGTGCGGTTCTGACTCCTGCGACCCCATGGACGGCGATCTTCCAGCAGAGACTTGGCCCTGTCCATGGTGTGTCTGTGCCTCCTGCACAGCCTTCTTCAAGTCCGGGAAGTCTCTCTCCTTCTGCATCTGGCGGCGGAAGTTGGTCTGCACGATGTCCTGCTCCACAGCGTCGTCCCCCCAGCGGCCAGCGCTCTGGATCTTCGTCTGCGGGCGTGCAGGCGAGGGCGCAGCCGTGTGGAGGTGTTCGGCCACGCTCTCAGGCGTCCAGATCTTCTCTGGGGCTGCTGTGGGCGCTGTCACGTCCGCAGGAGACGGTACGTGGTTGTCCTTGGGGTTCTGCGGCTTCTCGACGGCGTTCTCAGCCCAGTTGGATCCCGCGGGCACGAGACTCACGTGGGGTTCGTGTGCCTGGCTTTCGCGCTTCAAGCTGGGCGTGTTGATCGGCGCGGGGGCCGCAACGGCCGCACGCCCGAGCACGAGCATGTTGCGGCCGTTGGGGCGTTGCAGCGGCCCGGAGGCGGCATGGTCCGGCAGAGGCTTGGTCCGCAACGGCGCCTTGAAGACGGCGCTGAGGTTGCGACTGGAGAACTTGGCCCTGGGCTTGGCGCTGGACGACGGGTTCATATGAGGAGGCGGGAGGAGGGCGAAGGGCGAAGGCGCTTGAGCTCTCGCAGGTCTTTTCGGTTATGGAAACGAGTTCAACATGGCATCGGGAAAATCGCCCGCCCATTGGTCGAAATTCAAAGAGGCAGAAAAACGACTATCTCAAAGGCCAATATGCTGGGTCAAAACTGGAATGGATTTGTCTCGCCGAGCTCGCGCCTCGAGCGCGCGCATGAGGGTTCACATGCACAGGGCGGCGACAAGAGGGAGGGAGGGCGAACTCGGCGTGTTAATCTAGCAAGGCATCCATAAACCGCTCGCTGTCCGGCCTTCGAGGAAGCTCGTTCGAGGGACCCTCTCTCGAGGCGGAGCGAGCTGGCAGTCGGCGTCACAGCCGCTCAGCAGATGAGCTGCACCTGGTTGTACGTGGACGCGTTCGTCTTGAGCAGTCGTCGGGACTCCTCGTCTCCGTCGGCGTCGTCCAGCTCGTTCTGCACCTCGTCCGTCACGTCCATGCTGAAGCGCTTCCGCCACTGCGAGCCGTAGATCCGCTGCAGGTCGGCCAGCGGCAGCAGCCCGTGCGGCACTTGGAAGCACAACGGGGTCCAGCTGTGCTCGAAGTGGAAGAACACCAGCGCCGAGATGATGAGCCCCAGCACCACGTCCACCGTGTAGTGCTTGCGGCCAGCGATGCACAGCGTCGCCAGGACCATCAGGTACGTCATGCCGCACGCCCAGCGGATCTTGGACGCTGTGCGGCCGGCGAAGTTGCGGTCCAGCGTCCGCAGGTACAGCAGCACAGCCGAGTTCGTGTACGCCATGTGGCCCGAGAAGATGAGGTCACCGCACGAGTTGTAGTTGCCGTAGATCGGGCCGACGCGCGTGACAATGTCGATCCACGTGGTCGGCGGGAAGTAGTCCGGGCTGCCAGGGCGGCAGTGCGGCGCGGGGCCCGGCAGCGACGTCACGGAGACCGTCAGCATGCGCAGGAAGTAGCAGATCGTGGCAAGGCGGAAGAACGAGGACACGATGCGGCAGCGGTTGGGGCGCGTCATGAAGACGGTCTGCAGCAGGAACATGACGGGCACGCCGGCCGTGAGGATGTCGCTCACAGGTCGCCAGGCCGAGTGCAGCCCCTGCTCAGGGATAAGCATGAACCCCAGATCCTTCAGCGGCGTCGTGGTGGGCACGTGCAGGTAGAAGGCGACGTTGACGGAGAAGACCATGACGAGCGACATGGCCACGAAGATCTCGGCGTGGTCCATCATACCGCGCAGGTGCGCGTCCACGCGCGAGCGCACGAGGCGCCGCACGTAGAAGAAGGTGCCGGCGAAGAGCAGCCAGATGCCGCCCCACGTGGCGCGCGTGCGGTGCTGGTCGGGCTCGACGATGAACTTGAAAAACGTGACCCAGACCATGACGCCCAGGCCCACGTCGGCCACCATGAAGAGCGCGAACAGCACGAAGTTCGCCACCTCGCGGTAGTCCACCGAGTCGCACCAGTGGCGCGGACTGCGGCCCCCTCCGACGGTCACGGGGCTGTCGTTGATCTCGGGCCACGCCACGGGGTTCTTCTCGTCCAGCGGGCCCCAGGAGCCCACGGGGCCCGACATTTTCCGCTTGGTGCGGAACGGGTTCGACTGCGCGAACGGCAGGTACGACGCCATCTCTGCGGTTGGTGCTGGGCTCTGCTCTGCGCTGAGGGAGGTGGGCGGCGTCCGAGGCACAGCGAAGTGCGGGCGAGAATAGACCGGCGACTCGACCGTTAGTGGAATGGCTGCTAATTCCAACTGAGGCAGTGGGTACAGGATTGACTCCATTTTTGTCGTATGGAGACAACATACCCTTGTGAACACGATATCTGAGTATAGTGAAATAAAGAGGTTACTTTAGCTTTATCTTGAGTTTAGTATGATATTTGATCATACATTACCTTTCTCAACACATAATCGATAAAAAAGAAAAGTCCTTCAGCGGTATGCGCCCGCCGTGATTACGACACCTGCAAGCCAATCGCAGCGCGCGCTCTAATATTGGAGTCGTCCACGGTATATTCGGGCCTGCTGTCTGCCCGCAGGCATGGCGGCGGTGGCGATGCTGCTCCAAGTCTCTGGTGACTGAAGGCTGTAGTTGCCTTCAGAGCTGCTGTCGCTGTCGCGGCTGCTGTCGGCGCGATGGCTGGAGCGGGGCTCGTCACGATCGCGCGCCGGATGCTCGCCGCGACTTCAACCAGCGAGACATGATGGCTTCATCGAATGCCCGCAGAGCTCGCTGTTTTGCTGCTGCTGTAGTTGGTGTATAACCGAGCAAAGCGACTCCACTTGAGAGCAGCAACTGCTGGACGTGCGCTGCGAGCCGCTTCAGACAGCGAGCAATGGCGCTGGCTAATAGTACCTCCTCGGTGAGTATTCGTCGCCGCGTTGTGTTGAACTTCTCGCCGTCCGTGCTATAAAATCAGACTATAAAATCAGACCAGCAGCTCCAAGTGATCTCATCGCTCTCAAATGTATGA
This sequence comes from Phytophthora chlamydospora, assembly GCA_012295415.1. Classification (NCBI taxonomy): domain Eukaryota; phylum Oomycota; class Peronosporomycetes; order Peronosporales; family Peronosporaceae; genus Phytophthora; species Phytophthora chlamydospora. The sequence continues at coordinate 7,384 of JAABLK010000398.1, forward strand.
GCTCCGCTTTCGGAACTCGAGTCGATAATAACTCCTCGACAAGCATCTATCCGCGAGGAAGCAAGCACCACCAAGCTGAAGTCCGCGGCTGAGGCAAGTGAGCTGGAGCGCTGGTGGTGTACACCACACCAATAATCCGGATACAAATCCGGATACCGAGTGTGAGGTCCAAGACAAGCAAGCAGCGTTCAAAGCTGATCGCATCGATCCCTCCAGCCAAGTTTCTTCCGTCGTCGTCATGGCTCTGTCAGTGCGCGCCAAGAACTTCATCATGGGCGGCAGCCTTGCCACCTTTGCGTCCGCCGTCTTCGGCTACACCTTCTACCAGATGAGCCGGGTACGCTTGCGCTATCTTCTAGCTCCTCCCCCGTTCCGTCGCTGGCATACTGACCACCACTTTGTTCTTCCAATTATGCCTATGATCATTGCAGGATGACTTCAAAGACCTGGACACCGTCAAGGTACAGGTCCACCAGAGCGGCATCAAGCCTTCGACGATCGGCAAGCACGACGAGTAGGAAGACACGACGCCGTCCAAGCTTGTTTGCTTTCTTCTGCTTGTGTTCAGAAGAGAGTACTCCTCCTCTTGCCGTCGGCTGTTGCGCTGCAGCCGCGCATATCCCGTTGATGCAACGTATGAAGGTGTAGCAGAGTGTTAACTCCACATCATATGAAACTCAATTGCCGAGCGTGGGTAAATGCAGCAAAAGAAGGTGTGTGTATTCGTGCGACGTACAAGCCGTAGGCACTCGTCTTTCTTCATGCAAACCTGTTTGAAACAAGTATTACAGCAGAGACCGGAGGCCCAACAGGTCGTTCTTCTAAAGGTGCGGGCAACACGTCGTGCCAGTCTTCGCTCGTACCCGCCAGCTAAAACAGCATTATGATAGGCCGCACCGCCCTTTCGACGGCTCCACTGAGGCAGAAGCAGCTATGGAATGGGATCTCTCAATAGTTTACCGGAATGCAGCAGCCCGCTGCGCGAGAACCTGGAGAGAAAACAGCAGAAGACCATGTCAGAAATGATGAGCACACAGTAGCGGCGACTGCAGCGGCAGCTTACCTTTGCCATGAGACGCTGCGACTTGGTGGATGTTTTGCTCTTGAGCTTGCGGAGGTTCTCCGCTGTGCGGTCCGCCTGCTCGAGCTCGCGACGAGCCTCCTCCAGCACGCGCACGTTGGACTTGCCGGAGACCTTCTTGCCCTTCTGACGCAGCTTCCTCCTGGCGCTCTTGGACAGCGTGGAGTTGGGTGTAGCTGCCTTGCTCTTGGCCGCCGAGCGCTTGGTCGACTTGCTGGGGTCCTCCTTGGTCGAGGCGCAGTTCTGCAGGAAGAGCTTGGTCACGCGGGCCGCCATTGTCCTTGCTCTTTGTGTCGAGTTTGGGCTGCCAATCGTCTTGACAGCTTTGAACCTATCAAACCGCATTATCCAGCTCAACCAGCGAAATATTGCTGTATGATAGGTTATCAAGACGATGTTGGACAAACAGCCATTGCTACTAGTTCAAGACAAGAAGGATAAATCAACGGATTCTTTGCTGCAGAGTACACTTGGTGACCCACTGAGAGGAGTCTACCGAGGAACACCAATTGGATTAGAATTTCGCCTTTATTCTCCATCGTCTTAGAAACAAGTACTCGCTCGCGCGTGGAGCGTCATGCCTTCCTTCGCCGACAACAAAAACCATGCCCAACTGTGTCACCGAGCTGTCAAGCTAGTAAACGCTTAGAGGCGGCCACCAGCGCCAGCCATCGACTCGACCAGCTGGTCCTCCTCGCGAGCGACCTTGGCGCCCTTCTCCTCGGCACCGCCCTCGTGGAGCTCCATGAGACGCACCAGGTCGAACTTGGGCTTCTTGAGGATCTTGCACTTGCGGATGTACACGTTCTGGAGCGGGTAGATGCCCTGCGTGGCCTTCTCGATCTCCTTGCCGATGATCTCCGGCACGAACTTCAGGAACAGGTCCTTGATGTCGCACTTGGAGGCCTCCTCCGTCATGATCGACGTCATCTTCTTGCGGATGGCGCGGATCTGGGCCGTCTTGGCGTACGTGGTCTTCTTGATCTGGTTCGGGCGCTTCTTGGTGAAGGCGATGCAGAAGAGACGCACGAGGTAGCCGTCCGTGGTCTTGACGTCCACGAAGGCCTCGATCAGCGTCTGCCACTTGCGGATCAGCGAGCACAGCTTGTCGCGGGTGAAGTCCATGCCGTGGAAGCCCGTGATGATCTGGTTGCCCTGGATCTCCTCGGCGCAGAGGCGGATCTTGCGGAACGCCTGGTCCTCGTCCTTGTTCAGGTCAGCAAGGCAGACCTCGAACACGCGGCCACGAAGGCCCTCCGACGCGATCTTGGTGCCGGCGGTGCGGTTCACCAGGGTCTTGCCGCAGTTGCGCTCCGAGAAGATAGCAGGGGCCTTGACATCGTACCAGTCCTTGCGGGTGAACGGGTCAACGCTGTAATGTGGCAACACGGAACACAATTAATGCTCTCGTTCGACTGGATATTGGGGACTGGTGAAGAGCTACAAGAGGGAGGAGAGTGGACGTACACTTTCTTCTTGCCGCCCTTCTTTCCCTTAGTCAGACGTTTGTTCTTTCCTGTGGTCAATAACGACAACGAGCAACTGCGTTAGCGCTCCGATCGCTGGCTGTGTCTTGCAACTGTCTGTTGCGCTGCTATCGGTCTCCAGTAATCCTGTCGTTTCGGTCCCGCCATTTTCCCACTGCTACGCCAGGCTGCATCTGTGTCTGTCCCGTCGGTAGATAGCGCTTTTTCAAGGCATCTCTGTATTTCCTGCTGGCTGCTTTCTCGCTTCGCCTGCTCTGTTCGTGCGTCCTGTTGTTGCGGGGCAGTGGGGGGCGGGGCCAGCGACACGACGAGGCACTCGGATACCGCCTAAGAACACTAGAAGTAGGGCTAGCTAGCTCACTCACCGACAGCCATGGTTGTCTTTAGTTTTCTTAAAGGCGAAATGGAGCAGCCTCGATCGTTGGGCGACAATCTGAGAGCCTCTCGGGCGAATGGCTGGCCAGCGGCCGCGGGCCATCGAGTCCGCGGTTCGCTGAACCGGTCCAGCTAGCCTAGCCCTAACCGAGTCCGAAAATACCAGCACCTGTAGGAATTATTTCCAATAATGCCAAATCCCGGAAGCGCAATTCAACAGATTCACCGACAGAACTTGGGAAACACCTTGGCGGTCGCATGCTGGATGATCTTCTCGGTTTTCTCAGCTAAAACAAATAGGACACGACCAAGTTTAAGTAGGTACATACGCGGCTGGCCCGTGCCAAATCACGCACCAATTACACCAAACTACGGGAGCAAAAATGTTTTATTGCTTGCGGGCATTTGCGAAAACTAGCTTTACTGTATTTTGACTCAGATTCACACTTTAATCAAGCTTACAACACACTTCTGTGCTGCCGAGCCTTTATCAAAATCGTGTCCGCCTACAGCTGTTGATCTTTGCTGAAAGGTGGAAACACACAATTACTGTGCTCGCAAACTGTGTGGCGGCTCGAAATACCTCTCGATACATCCCAGACACTCTGGTTGTTTTTGATTCGCATTCCTATGTCATGATAAGTGTTGGAGGAGTCCGGAGATGAACCATATTGCCCGCATCAGCGTGAGCAGCAGCCGAACTGTCTTGCCGAGGTCCGTTTCATTCGTCGCGACAAAAGCATCAACCGCTGCCGCTTTGCTTCGGCTCTCTTAAAAGCGAACCTTTTTCAGCTCGAGCAACCTTAGATAACCTACATATTGCTCTTGCTCACTGCCCACTTTTTAGGTTGTGTTTGCAGTGCCGCTCCACTGTCGTTGGGCACATGGCGAGAACGAGCTTGGCAGTCCCAGTTGCTCCGTTATGTATGACTCCGTGCACGTTGTGAAAGCTTATCTGGTGCTTGAGTGTTATAGATATTATGCCTACGTGCTCGAGTACTTCTTCCTATTGCGGTAATTTGTCGGAAGCGCGCTCTCGAACTGCAAGTGCAGGAGTTACCCAATTCGAAGGGTTTTCAAGCCAAATCCCTAAACTTGTATGTACATTCTTTCCCCTCAGCATACATATCGTGGCATTCAAGCTTCCTCTTTGCGTCGGTCTCGGTACGGCATGCCTGAGACCTGCCCTCGATCCTCGTCGCGTCTGTAGCCTACGCAGTCCGCAGCCATGGCGGCGCTCGACCAGGCGCTCTCGACGGCGCACGCGCAACTGCTGCAGGCCCGCGAGGAGCTGGCGCAGTCTCCTGCACGCAGCTTCCAGGACGCCCTAATGGAGGCTCTGCGACAGCCGTACGAGGCTTCAGCGTTGGTCCTCAGCAACAATACCAGAAGTAACAGCAATCGAGAGACATCATGGCGACGCTCCGATCTGCGCGTCTTCCTCGGGCGCTTCTTCCCGCAGTACGCGCAGCAGCCCGCAGCCTTTTCGGCCTTGTGCACGTCACTCGCCCGGAAGGCCGCCAAGACCGCCACGGACAGGAGGAAAGAGAGTGAAGAACAGGAGGAGGAAGGGCTCGTCACCGTCTCCTTTGACGCCTTGAAGCGTGTGCTGGTGCGCCAATACGGCAGCACGAGGCTCGTCGCCAAGGACCCGTTCCCACTGGAGCCGCGCGTGGAGCCCAAGCCCGAGCGCCGCTCCAGTATCGCCCCCTACGTGCCAGGACCCACTAGTGTAGGAACAGACAGTGGCTCAGACGACGTGTCCGTCCCCATATTACGGGAATTCCAGGCCGAAGTGCTCAAAAAGTCCAAGAGCTGGCTGGGAAGGTGGCGCGCGCGCCACCTGCTGCTCCGTTGGGGCGTTCTGGAGATGCACAAACGCAGTCTCGCTGCGAGGTCTTTTCGCCACGTGCACACGTCCGGTTCGAGCTCTGGTGCTGCTGCCTCGGCTGGTAGCAGTCGGGCCGGTGAGAGCTCCAGCTCGGCATTCTCTTCGGCCTCTCAGACGCCCACAGCGACGACAGCAGCAGCTAATACCAAGATGTATGACCTGCAGGACTTGGTGTCGCTCACCTTGGAGCACGTGAGTGATGGAGAGTCGGCCTCGACCCGCAAGGCAGCGTTGACGCTCAAGTTCCAGACGGCGCTCACGCCCGCTTCCAACAGCCACAGCAACCCCAGTGCCGCTGCTACACAAGACATCAAGACGCTCGTGCTCGGAGGTGGCGAAGCGTCCGACGCGCTGGTCTCCATTCGCGACCATATCGCTACGTTCGCTCTTTATCTGGAGCTTTCGCGGCGAGACCGCCTCCCGTCCATGACCAAAGTGCGGCGATACATCGCTGCGGGTGCAATGGTGAACGTCCGCGTCCGCATCCCTCGCGTGTCGTCATCTAAGGAATCAAAGGACGGATCACGGAGACGCACTCAGGTCAAGCAGCCACCGCGCGGGATGGTGACGGCGTTGCAGCTTGCGTTTCTGCAAGACCCTCGTGTGCCCAGCTTCGAGAGTACGATCGCTTTGCTGCTGAACGCCGGAGCCGATCCGCGAAGTCTGCTGTACTGGGACTACGCCACACAAGTCGTGTTCTCTCCGCCGTCGTCCAGCGGCCATGAGAAGAAGGAGAAAAGCGAGGAGCATCGCCAGAGACGGCGACTACGCAAACGACTTCTCCTGCTTGACGAGGTCGAAAGCGATGGCGATGAAAGCGCCAGCTTTCCGTGCTGTGAAGTGCAGGCTGACGACGCCGCGCGGTGGAACCTGCTCATGTACTTCTGCTGGCTTGGTGACGTCGAAGGCGTCAAGAAGCTTCTCGTCGTGACAGGAGCTGGTAGCGCCTCTGGAAGTGGCCGGACATCGAGTCGGCAGCTGGTGACCTGCTTGGACCACGTCAACGCGGCGGGTGACACGGCGCTTCATATCGCCATCAAGGCAGGCAAGGAATCGGTCGCCTTGCTGCTTGTGGAAGCGGCACTCACCACCAACGCTCAGGCGGTGCATCAATGTGACGCGCGCGGCGAACCGGTGGTGCATTTGGCTCTTGTTGCGCGTCAATGGCGTGTCGTTGACGCGCTAGTGGCGGGCGGTGCGGTCGATCCGCGCTCATTCGATGCGTTGGGAAACACCGCGCTGCATCTCGCCATCCAACTGCGTGCACCTGTAGCTCTCATCGCACGGCTCATTCAAGTCTACCGCCACTCTTCGCCGACGGGAGGTCTCGATGGACGAGCTGGTCGTCGCGGAAGCAACGATACGCCTCTGTCACTGGCACTCAAGAACGGCCAACAGGAAGTCGTGGCGCTGCTGCTCGCCTCCGGAGCCTCGTCTTCTGGGGTGGGTGGCCAATGGAGCCAAGCGTTTGCTGGGAATCGGAAGGAGGAGAATGTCGAGGAAAAACGAGTCGTCGGCGATGATGACAGCGCGCTGCATGTGGCCATCAAGGCGGGGCTGGAGCTCGCCGCAGCGGCACTAATTGCCCATAAAGCCGATATTTACGCCGTCGATACCCGAGGAGCTTCGTCGCTGGCGCTTGCCGTTCGGTACGGACTGTACGCGTTGGCTGCAGCTCTTGTAGATCAGCACCAAAAGAAGCAGAACCAAGCCGCAAGCAAACACTGGTGGGTGGACGGCGAGACGGGCAGGCCGGTGGTAATGCTGGCCTTGCAAGCCGGCCAACTGGAGCTTGCAGCTCTTCTGCTCGATTGCGTCGGTCAGGACAAGGACAGCCAGCGTCTCTTGTATCCAGCGCGGTTGCTTCCTCTGCTAGTGCAGATGAGCTCGTGGATAGGGACCGGCACTGACGCTAGTGCTGGTGCTAGTGTGCGCTCAACCAAGTCAGCCCATGCACGGCGCAACTCTGGGGGCAGTGTCGAAGCTGGAGAAAGAGGATCTGGGGATCGGCAGAAGACGCGATCGTCGAGCTCCAACTCGATCCAGTCGACCTGGACTCGTGATCGCGCAAAGTCTCGAAGTGACGGGGACTGGGAGCAGCTGAAAAAGGAGGCATCGCGCCGTGAAGGGAACGAAGGCGCAACTGGTTACGAAAGCCCAGCAAGCAGCAAAGCTGACAGGGACACGTGTGTCTTTCTCTTTCGAGGGATTCAAGCTCTCGTGGTAAGGTTCCTCCACCTCTGCGGGAACGCCTCTGTGACTGAAGTTGTAGGAGGCGGTACGACGCCCGCCTCTGTGTCGCTCTCGACGCTACCGTTGGTGGTTCATCTGCCGACAACTGCAACCCCCAGCAAGTCGTCCCCACCGACAGTTTACAAGGACGACGAGCTGACCGCGGGCTCGCCGCTGCACGTGGCGGCCTCAGGTGGATCATCCACTGCGAACCTGCTCCGACTACTGTTGGCGTTCTTGTTGAGCGCAGATGCCAGTGCGGCGGCAAAGGTGTTCGTACGTCCGATGGGTCCTCGCGCGGAGACGCCACTACACGCTGCACTTGGCGCAGGTGCGGCTGAAAACGCGCTGCTGTTGCTGTACGCGTCACGTGAGCTCCAAGTCCGCAGCCCTGCCGTTGGCCCGGTGTGTGCTCAGCAGTTGGAGATGACGAACTTGTTGGGCGACTCGGCGCTTCACTTGGCCAGCGCGTGGCCTCACAGCGCTGCGATGCGGCTGGTCGTCGAGCTTCTTCTGCAAGAACACGTCGACGCTGGGAACTGGAACAACGCTGGGCTAGCTCCTCTTCACGTGGCGCTGCGCGAGGAATGCAGTGAAACGTTCATCGAGCTGTTCCTACGATACGGTCAGGACCTGAACCTCTGGACTGAAGGAAACACGTTTGAAGACGAAGAAGGCGATGACGAAGCGAGCGAGTACTTTGCGACTAGTGGAGTCCGGCCCAGTGCGTTGACAATGGTGGCCTCGTGTCCGCAAAACCCCTTGATGCTGGCTCTGGAGTCGGAGAACGCGTCGGCGCTTCGAGCGCTTGTCCGTGGCGGTGCGCGGACGAGAGCGTTGATGCCGCGTGCCCGTGTCGGCCTTCTACAACTCGCAGTGCACTTCAACGTGCGCGACCCCGAATTGCTTGCCTGTCTGCTGGATGATCCGGAGCTCGAGCACTCGGCGCAATCGGACGTGGCCGATCAATGGGGAGTTAGTCCGCGTGACGCAAGGTCGAGGCTAATGGACGTCTGGAAGAAAGAGCGCAGCGGAGTCGAAGCACAGGGAGCAGCTGGGGCGAGTGCCGATACAGACACTGAACTGCGGCAGCAACAGCGGCCGCCTCCGTTGCATCCGGCCTCAGCCAGCGGCGAGCGACTACCGTACGCCTCGGACTATCCCTCATCTTTGGATCTTCCTACACAGCGAGGAGAACCGCGAGTGCCTCCACCTCTTCGGATAACTGTGCCGCGTCCGCCTGCAGAGTCCGTGCCATTGGAGACGGCTCAGTACCTTCGAGCGCTCCCACGACCGCCGACGTTATCGCCTCCGACGTTGGAATATCTCCGAGAGGAAGAGCGGGCGACGCTAACGCTTGTGGCTCAAGAGGCTCGCAGCGAAGCGCAGGACTGGCTGGCCAAACGTATCGGCCAGAAGAAGCTGCTGTCAGACGCGCACGCTCAGCTGCAAAACGCGAAGAAGCATCGGCGCACGGCTAGCGGAAGCAGCGTGAGCAGCAGCAGCAGGGACGACTTGGACGTGTCGATTCCCGATGCTGGAGGTGGCCCTGTCCTGAATGACCAGCAGTTGTTGGGGGAGTTGAAGGCTGCGGCGGCCAAGAAGTTCGTCGACAAGCACGTTGCGGAGGCAGTAGCTGAGGCGCGCTTGTCCATTGAGCGGGAGAAGCAGACCATTTTCCAGGAAACGGGGCTGTATCCGGGGATGACTTCGGCCTCGAAGAAAAACAAGAAGAAGGGAGACACGAGGCATCGCTCGCTGCTGGTTCGAGCAGCGAGTTCTACCACGGGCTCCATGTTGTTGCCAGCTTCGTCAGCGTCGGTGACGTCCGTCTCGAGCGAAGAAGGCAACTCGACCCACTTGAGCGAAGACAGCTACGGCAACGCGAGCTTCTGGTGGTCCGAGCGCGGCACGACTTCTTTCGGCGACGACACGAGTCTCAGTTGGCTGTCGAGCAGCAATCCGCGCGGCACGACGATACTGAGCGACCCGGCGTCTGCCAGTGTCTCGTCGTGGGCGTCAAATGGCCGAGGAACGATGCTGGACGACAGCTTTGATCGGCGTCTATCGTTTGCGTCACGAAGCTTCCTGGATAATGACGACAACGACAGGCACGGCAAAGCTGAAAGCTCGACGGACAGCTTCATTGACACAGCGCAGCAGGAACACGAGAGCGACGTGGCGTACCGGTATGCCAATCCACTCGACCGCGCGTCGTTCCCGCAAGTGATTTCCGAGCGAAATACAACGGGGGGAGGCCTATAGACACAGCCACACAGACCAAGTTTTTGACTGCTACCTCGTGCAAGAGATGGCAAAGCTAAGAGATCGTGGCCGACGGGTATACTCACTCCACATGTGTACAAACTTCATCTCTGGGCAGGCGAGAGCAGGTCATGAACCCATCGACCGTTGTACTGATGCGAGTTGTTCGACTCGCTTCTTAGGACTCCCTTGCAGCCTGCTGCGCCTGGATGATCTGCTGGATAAACTCATCGGAGAGGACGATCTTGTCCTGCGCGCTGTTCTGGAGTTGCTGCAGGTACTGGACAGCGTCGGCCGAGCTCGCGGTTGCTCCGTAATTTTCAAAACGCTCGTGCTCCTCCAGCTCGGCGCGTACGTGCATGAGCAGGCGGTTGAGGTACCGTCGATGAGCCACGGACGCCCGAGTCAGCACTTGGCTCAGCTTGGAGGGCTCCGGTGTATCGGGGACATTCAACGACGAATCAGGTGCCGGCGCCGGCGGAGGCGAACTCGGCAACACTGGCACTACATCTTCCGGTGTTGCAGCAGGCACCGCACCTCCGTTCGTCTCGGCTTCTTCTGTGAGCTCCGCTGCGCTAGCGTCGCCCTCTTGAATCTGCTGCTGCTGCTGTAGCTGGTGCTCGTGCAGCTTCGACCCCGACATGGTGAGGAAAACCTGGTGGGGACGCGCGAACACGCCGTGCTTGGGCTTGCAGCGGAAGTAGTAGCGTCCTTTGACGCTGCCGTCGTTCTTCCCGTACGCCTCGTCTAGCTCGATGCCCACCCAGACGCCCTTGACGCCGACGATTTCGCCCAGAAACCGCACAAACCCGAAGAGTTCCTTGTCCGGGATGCACACGCGGTCGCCGACGTCCAAGTTGAAGCCTGCGAGCGCTTGGACCTGCTGTACGGGCGTCGCGTCGCCATCCACACTGGCGTTGGACGCCGATCCCGCTCCTTTGACGGACTCGCCGACGTCCGAGGACACGAGCGCCTCGAGCCGCTTCTGGATCTTGTAGTCGACCATGCTCATGACGACCTGCGCGCGCTTGGGGAAGAGCGTGTGGAAGGCCAGGAACAGCTCGTGCGCCTGCGCGCGGCACGACGAGCTGGCGTCGTACAGCGCGTGCTGCAAACCTTTCTCGAGCTGCTGCACGTCGCTCTTGTCCATGACGGGGCTCCATGCCACCAGCGCGCGGCGCAGACACGAGATGCAGCACTGGCGGATGAGCTTGTTCTTGCTGTCCAGCAGCATGTCGACAAACAGCCGCAGCGTGGCGCCCTTGACCACCGTCTGACTGACCACGGCCTCCAGACACTCACCGCAGTAGGCGCCGCACACCTTGTTGCCGCTGCCGCGCACCTCCACGAGCACGGGCAGCAAGTCTCTTAAGAACGGGGCCATGGCGTCCCGCGTGACGCGCGAGACGGTGGACAGCAGTGCGCACACCTCCTTGACGATCTGCGAGCGTAGGTCCTGCACCATGCCTTTGAGTGGCCGCAGCGTCTTCCACACTTCGGTGCTCAGACTGGCAGCCACGGTGCCGGCCGGTGGGTCCCTCTCCAGCGTCTCGAAAGCGCGCTGCATCTCGCTCAGCGCCGCCATGCGCTCCTGCCAGTTCTCGGGGTTGCGCGCCACGCGGTCCATCTCGCGGGCCAGCGCTATCACCAGCGCCTCCTGTTACAGAGTTATGATAAGAGTTAATGAGGTAAGCTAGTAGTGAACCTGCAGGGACACACGGGGACGCACCTTGCTCATGGCCGGCGATCGCAGGGGAGGCTGCTTGGGCTGGACTTCGACCAAGGAATGGATACCCGAATGTGGCACAAAAAGGGGGGGACACAAATTTGTGCAGACACAAATCAGGATTGGGTTCGGCACAATTCGGAACTGCGGACAAACATTGGCTTGCCGCTGCTGGTGATTCGTGTTTTCTGGTACTGTCGATCTGGTTGCTGTCGGCAAGAAGATACGGCACTTCGTAGAAGTGTGTGTTTCCGTTTTGATAGGGCTCTTCGGTGCAGTTGATACCTTCCAAATGAAGCCGCAGTCGATGGAGCATCAAACCGAACTGGAGCTGCGTCTTCGGCTCCAGTTTGCAGTGGCTGCGGTTTCCAGCTGAGGGCAAAACGTAGCCAGCAAAAAAACACAAGCAACAACCTGATGAGCATCACGTCCTTCGTACTTGCAGAGTCTGCAATGCAGACATGCACTCGAGACGCAGAAACTTACGACACGAGCATCAATAATGAGCGAGAGACGCTCCACTTTGACTACTGCTGGACAGCAGCCCGCGCGCGGGGCTCGGCATCTCAAGCTTTGCTCAGTCCGCGGTATCCAGTCTCGACACGTTCGTCCACGCGCGCATAAATAGCAGACATGCCGGCAGATCTCACACAGTGGGGCGCTGCTTGGGATCGGCTTGAATCAAGTGGCGAGCGCTCGAAGCGCGTGCGTGGACGAGGGCGGAGCAGACTCTCCAGACAGTTTTGCAGCGCACTGGTCGTTGCATGTTGAGCCTTGCGGTGGTGGTCGCTGCCGAGAGCAGCAACTTGCCAGCAAGTGCCGGTGTCAAACCAAGAGCGGCAGCTTTGATGATAACGCAGCACCGTCTCTACAAGCGGGATGCGCATCTGAGTTCATCGGCGACCTTGCTCCGATTGACGAGGCCTTCGCAGCGAAGGTCGCTGGGCTGTACGGCGCCGACTCGGCGGCCGAGGGGCCGAGCCGGAGGGAGCCGATGGCGTGCGACAGCTCCTGACCGGAGCTGCTGCCGTTGTCGCGAGGTACAGGTACCGCCGCACCTGAGCGGCGCAGACGTGGGCAGCCTTCCTGCTGGCGGCGCTCCTGTCCACTGCAGCAGCACTCGCTTCGGCGCATGGCGCTGGGGCTGGCTGGCACGCTCAGCGCAGCGCTGTAATCGCCAGCTGGAGCGACGGTCATGCGGCCATGTGGGCAGCGAAGCGAGCTCCAACGCGACTTGGTGCGTTTGCAATAAGTCGCTGCGATTTGACGCCTATCCCGCTTCAGCTTCAGCTTGAGCGCGTGAAGTGAAGTTTCGTTGACTTGCTTTGAAGTGCTTGCTTTGAAGGCTCCATCCTCCCGCAGCTTTAGCCAAAACGACACGCGCCAGTTCCGTTTAACAACCGACCACCAAGCACCAAGCGCGCCAGGGGCTCGCCGCCGAAGGCCACGTGAAGGTCTCGGCGACAATGGCTGAGAAGGACTGACGCTGGCGCCCTCGCTCTGCGCTCGGCAGCTGGGCGGCTCGCACCCGCGGTCGAGCTTGGCAGAGGGCAAGTCGTACGCTCCGAAACGGGCTGTCCTGCTGGCGCCGAAAGCGTGACCCGGTCAGCAGCAGCAGCAGCAGCAGCAGCAGGTGATTCGACACATCAGCTTCGCCCTGGCAGCAATATGTTGGGACGGCCAGCAGGCAATCGCCTTTGTCGCCGCCATGTTCGAACAAGGCAACTCGGCTTCCTTCACGAGGTCAGGAAAGGGGCAGCCGAAAGGCGCCACTACAGGCCGTTGCGGCCGACTACACTTGCACTTTGTATGAACGAAGCGTCACAGCCACTGAAGACGAGATGCTCTTAAAAACGCTCTGACCAATCAGGCGCCGCATCCAGTACCTACTTTTTCCGCCCTTGCGCATCCCCATTTTCGAGCGTCTCGCTAAATAACCCCCACCAGCGAGTTCTCCGCCCCCCAGCGTCACGCGCACATACAAAACATATCTACAGCTTTGCCGGCAGCAGCAGCAGTAGCAGGCGGTGGTGCCCCCAGCTGCCGTGCTGCAGCGCGTTCGCTGCGACCTCTTGCCGCGTCCTGTACTCGCTCTTGATAGGCCAAAATGCGTAATCATTCGGGCCAATCCGCGCGCGGCTGTTTGCAAAAAAAAGACTTGGCTTCTGTATTGCGAGCCCTTCCCCTCGGCCGGCTCCAGCCGTGGCCAGCACACTCTCACACTCGCGCCATTAGCGACGAGTGACGCCGCCGCCTCTTGCCCGCCCTCACCCGCGGATCCGCCGCCTCTGACAGCCCAGCAGCGCAGACCTTCAGATCCTCAGTCCTCACACCGCGCGCCTCCCGCCGGATGATGCGAGACGTGAGCGCGCGCTTCAAGTACAGCGAGCGCGAGTTCCGCAAAGGCAGCAGCGCCGCCGCCGCCAGCAGCAGTAGCAGCGACGACGCCGAGAACAAGCCACCGCCCGCGGCCGCTAACACTGCACCCAGAAGTGCGGACGATGATGCGTCAACGCCCGCCGCCTGCCCGTCGCGCGAGCTCATTCACAACCACATCCGAAGATACTACCGCGACGTGGATGCCGCCGCCAAGGCCGCTAATACCGACTGGGGGGCCGTGAGCGCGCGCATCCGCCGCGACCTGGCGCCCTACAGCGTGCTTAAGCTCGGTGGATTCTCTCTGGGCGACGCCTGCACGCGCCTGCTGGGCGACGTGCTGGCCCACGGCGACTCCAAGCTGCGCACGCTCGACCTGGGCTTCAATCGCCTCACGGACAAGGGCGCCACCCAGCTGGCCCAGGCGCTGGAGACCAACACGTCGCTCGAGAGCTTGTACCTCTCGGGCAACGAGATCGGACCCGCAGGAGCTCGTGCACTCGCGCACGCGCTGACCAAGAACACGCAGCTGCGCAGCCTGCACCTCAGCGGCAACAACATCGGAGAGGAAGGCGCGCGCTTTCTGGCGGACGGCATTTCAGGCAACGCAGCGCTGAGGGCACTGTATCTAGGAACGAATGGCATCGGCGCGGCCGGCATGCAGAGCCTGGCCACGGCGTTGACGCAAAACAAGTCGCTCGAGGAGCTCACGCTGGGACAGAACAAGGGCGGAAGTGCAGGAGTGCGCCATTTGGCGTCGGCGTTTGCAACGGGCCACGTAGCGCTGTCGACGTTGGAGTTAGGTAAGAACGGCGTGGACCAGGAAGGCGCCATCGCCCTCGCGCGCTCGCTGTGCGGCGCGAATCGACTTCAGAACTTGTACATGGATCACAACCCGCTGGGGGACGTGGGTGCAAGCGCCTTTGGAGCGTTGCTGGCCCAGAACTCGGAGCTGCGCGTGCTGGACCTAAGCTACACGCAGATGTCGTTGTTGGGGCTACGCGAGCTCAGCGTCGTGGGGCTGGCCCGCAGCCGCGCGCTGCTGTGTCTGCTTGTGGATGGCCACGATTGGGCGAGCACTCAATACATGAAAAAGAATCAGCACCCGAGTCTCAACGGAGCGTCGCTCGCCACCAAGGGTGCCAACAACTACGCCGCGTCCTGCATCGTGGGTGCCATCAACGCCAATTCGCACTCGGTGCTGTTCAAGCTGACCGGCGTGGACCTGAGCCTCGTTGTGGCAGTGCCTGCACCCTCCAGTGACGACCGAAGAGAATCAGATACGCTGAGTCGTAATGAACTGGTGCTCAAGGGGCTTCACGATGCACGAGCTGCCGCACAGGCCGCTGCTACTGCGTCAGGCATTCCGCCCAGTCACAAGCGAAAGACCACAGAGGAAACAGGAAACGCAGCAGCAGATAGGACGTCGGCAGGTGGGACGGATTCAGGTGCGGATAGCGATGCTGGTGAGAACGCGTCGCCCGTGGTGCAGCACCCCAAGTTCCAGAAGCTTGAGGGCAACCTCAAGGCCGGTTCGTCGTCAGGCAGTATTAGTAGCGCCAACGGAGGCAGTGGCGGTGGCTCGCGACCAGGAAGCGCCAACGCGCTGCTCGGGCTGCTGCCCCCTCCTCACAACGGGCCAGGCAGCGGTGCACCAGCAAATGGCAGCGGGAGCAGCTCTCCATCCAAGACGAGTAGCAACCGGCCGCCGCGCGTGATTCGGATCCCATCGCGTGGGTCGATGGGCCGCTTCCCGCGCTCAGGAGGGTCCTGCGAAAAGCGACTTTCACTCAAGAGCCCGCGTTATGAGAGCACGATGGAGGTCCACGTCCGCAAGGTCATTTCCGACATCGCCAAGCTGCCGTTCAATGCGGACGAGTTCGAGACGCTGCAGGCGTATTACCTGGGCGGCCGGTGCTCGACCGGATCGAGTGGATGCAGCGACTGGGGGGTCGACGACGTGACGGGCGAGCCGACTCCGTGCCCTGCCTGCCGCTCCAGTCGCTTGGCGCAGTATCGTCGTACGATGGTAAGTTTGTTGTGCTCTGTTTCATCGTTCGTGGCATTGATCTAATGGTGCATTGTCGATTGTCGATGCAGGCGCTCAAGACGCGGCTTGAAGCTGCGAAGAAGGCGTCTGATGACGTGCTGCTGGTGCTGCTGCGCCAGCTTCACTACCTCGTTGGCGCCTTTCAGAACGTGGAAAACGCCGTTCAGACCATCGATGACATTCTCGTGTCGGCACATCAGGGGACAGACGAACCGCAGCAACACTTTTTCGGCGCGCCGGCGCCCACGCAGAAGGCGGCCGGCCAGCAGCCCACCCAGTAGAACAGCAGCGAGTGAGGCGGGCCGTCTGGCGCCCCTGCCAACACCGACGCCCGTTTCTCGAGCTCGTCAGCTCGATTCCGTGGCGGAGACGAGCACGATAGGCAGCCAGACAGCGATGCCCGAAGGCATAGGACAGTATTTATCAGTCGACCACCACCCGAGCGCCAATATAAAGTTAATTCGGCTCAGCCGCTTCGGCCACTTTAGCACTTCCCTGAACACGGCCACGTCCGAGTTTGAGCTTCATGGCATCGTCGTCGTTGACACGAAAAGGTCTCGTTGTTTCATCGATTTTCCTTTTCATCCAATCAAAAAACCTCCTCTCCCTATTTCAGCCAATGCATGCGCGTTACGACCATCTCAGCCCCCATGTAGCGTGGTCGTGAAAAAGGCTCCATGCTCCATTTTCGCAATAGGCGAGCCAAGAGTAGAACCCCGGAGTATCAGCAGACATGAGCGGAGTGAGCGTGCTGGACAAGACGCCGCGCGTAGCCGAGGAGACGGCCAAGTACCCACGCGCCGAACGTCTGGGCGCGCGTGAGCTGCGCTACGGCACGGCGGGCTTCCGCGAGGACGCGGCGCTGCTGGTGTCCACGTGCCACCGCATGGGCATGCTGGCGGTGCTGCGCTCCAAGAGCGCAGGCAAGATCGTGGGCGTGATGATCACGGCGTCGCACAACGCGGCCAGCGACAACGGCCTGAAGCTCATCGACCCCAAGGGCGACATGCTGAGCCAGCAGTGGGAGGCCTACGCGGCCCAGCTGGCCAACGCGGCGCAGGACAAGGTGGTGGAGGTGCTGGACGCCATCGTGGCGGCCGAGAAGATCGACCTGGACCAGACGGGCAACGTCTTCATCGCCAAGGACACGCGGCCGTCCAGCGAGCACCTGGCCGAGCTGGCGCGCGAGGGCGCGCTCGTCATCGGCGGCAACGTGCTGGACTTTGGCCTGCAGACCACGCCGCAGCTGCACCACCTCGTGCGCATGGTACGGTCGACTTCGAGCCTGCTGTACGTAGGGAGGATAAACATATTGAGCTGTTATTTGCTTTGCTGTTGTGCAGTGGAACTACGAGCAGTACAACAAGGGCGACTGGGCGTCCGAGGTCGGCTACTACAACATGCTGAGCGACGCCTTCAAGCAGCTCACGGCCACGCACGACTCCAAGGTGGGTGCTGTCTTTCAGTGCAGGGATATTGGGTGGCTATTGACTGACATGAGGGATTTCGCTGGCTGTCGCAGCGCCTGGAGACGCGCTCGCCGCTCTACGTGGACTGCGCGCACGGCGTCGGCGCGTTGCAGATGGTCAAGCTGGCCAAGGACTTGGGCGACTCGCTCCGTCTCGAGATCGTCAACACGCCCAGCGATGGCGAGCTGAACTCGCAGTGCGGCGCCGAGCACGTCGAGAAGTCGCGCCAGCCGCCGGCGAACATGTCCCGCGACAACGACCGCGGCAAGCGCTACTGCAGCATGGACGGCGACGGCGACCGCGTGGTGTTCCACTACTTCGACGACGAGGGCACGTGGCACCTGCTGGACGGCAACAAGATTGCCTGCCTGTTCGCCGAGTTCCTGGCCGACAAGCTGCACGCGCTGGAGCTGGACCAGGAGGGCGTGACGTTCGGCTGCGTCATGACCGCGTACGCCAACGGCGCGGCGACTCAGTACCTGCAGGCACAGGGCATCCGCGTGGAGCAGGCCAAGACCGGCGTCAAGTACTGCCACGAGAAGGCGACGCAGTTCGACATGGCCGTGTACTTCGAGGCCAACGGCCACGGCACGGTCGTGTTCAAGGACGCGCTCATGGACAAGCTCAACAAGTGGGAGAACACGCTGCACGACGAGCGCAAGAAGCTGGCGCTGTCGCAGCTGCTCGCGGCGTCGCAGCTCGTGAACCAGGCCACGGGCGACGCCATGTGCGACCTGCTGTTCGTGGAGGCGCTGCTCGTGCAGAAGAACTGGGGCATCGCCGACTGGGACGCCATCTACAACGACCTGCCGAGCCGTCAGACGAAGGTCAAGGTCGCGGACCGCTCCGTGATCAAGTCGGACGAGGAGGACGACACCAAGGTGCTGGCCCCGGAGAACCTGCGCTCGGCGCTGGATGAGGCGCTGCAGGAGTACGCCAACAAGCGCGGCCGCGCGTTCGTGCGCCCGTCGGGCACCGAGGACGCCGTGCGCGTGTACGCCGAGGCGGACACGCAGCAGGACGCGGATGCGCTCGCGCTGCAGTTCGCCAAGCTGGTGCACCAGCACTGCGGCGGCGTGGGCGTGGAGCCCACCAGCTTCGTGGCATAGGCAGAGAGAGGATCGACGAGTTGGCGTTGAGTGAGTGAAGGCCGCAGTAGGCAGGCAATCGTAAGACAGAGACTTTGAAGTCTCAATCAGAAAATGTCCACACAAGAAGATCCACGAAAAGTGTCTAACCTGAGAGCTGGATTTGCCAAAAAAAAAAATAGCAGGTGGTGGACAGAGTCTGTTGTTACCGCACTTCTTGTCACTTTGCAAAATCGGACAGCAAGAAGAAGAGGAATCATGCCCGTGTGCTCAATATGCCACGCGCAGACACCAAGCGGCCGCTTCTGCTCCGAGTGCGGCGCCCCCTTCATGGACAGCGAGGCGCAAAAGCCTCCCCCACAGCAGCGCGTGCCACCACGCTTCCAAGAGCAAATGTCCTTCGAGGAACGCGACCAAAAAGCGCTGCTGTATCAACAGCCCGGCAGCACCAATCCCAACGCTCCGCCGGCCATCCCCGTTGTCTACGTGGACGGCGACGGAGCAGCAGATCGAACCAACAGCCGCAACATGTCGTCGGCCTCGTCCGCCGGCTCACAGGAACGCGGCCGCGGCCTCTCGTCCTCGCAGAGCGGGATCCTAAGTGGCCGGTACTCCGACCACCCCACATGCGACGTCTGTGGGCTGGCCTTCGACGTGACCAAGCGTCGACACCAGTGGTGAGTTCTGCCTGCTTTGAAGCTGCTGGTACTGCCAATACTAACGCCGTTCTTGTGTTTTTGTCTCAATGGACACAGTCGTGCTTGCGGCCGCTTCGTGTGCGGCAACTGCTCGCCGCTGATGCTCTTGATCCCTGAAGGCCAGCAGATCGACGGCGCCAAGGGCTACGACCCGTCCATTCCGCAGCGAGCGTGCCTTCACTGCGCGCCGGAGTTGCGTCCCTTGCAAGAGGAACTGGTGACGCGCTTCGCCAAGGCCAACGTCGAGTCGGCGCCGCACGAGGCCAAGTCCCGACTACACGTGCCATTCTCGCCCTCCCTGGAGAAGGAGTGCACCAACGCCGCCGACATTGTCGGCAACTTCTTCCGGAACGACTCGGGCGCGTCCGGGGACAGGTCCATCCCGATCTCCATGCTCGAGAACGCGCACGGCTTGGCCATCATGACGATCGTCAAGGCTGGGTTCCTTCTCATAGGTAAGGTGGGCACGGGTATTGTCATCTCGCGTCTGCCCGATGGATCCTGGTCTGCGCCGTCGGCTATCGGAACGGTGGGCCTCGGTGGCGGCTTCGAGATCGGTGGAGAGATCGTCGAGGTCATGATCATCCTGGGCTCCCCTGCTGCCGTGCAGGTCTTCCACTCTCCGCAGGTCAACTTGGGCGCAGGCCTGGACATCGCTGTGGGTCCGTACGGACGGTCAGCTGCGGCCGCCGCGGCGATGAGCAGCTCCGGGCTCAATGGGAACTACAGCTACTCGATCAGCAAGGGTCTGTACGCTGGCATCTCGTTGCAGGGCTCTGTGATCGCAACACGGAACGATCTCAATCGCAAGTTCTACGGGCAGGACCTGGAGGCGAGTGCGCTGCTCAGCGGTGCCGTCGGCCAGCCCATGGCTGCGAGGCCCCTCTACGAGGCGCTGGACCGATCCATGCGCGGCATCCAGGAGCACAAGGAGGTGATCGCCGAGCGGTCCCGCATGATGGGGGCCTGCCGCGCCTGCACTTGCCAGGTCTTCGTGGCGCACGCGCACCAGGTCTGGAACAAGAAGTGCAAAACATGCAGCCACATCCATTAGCCCGTGGCAAAGGAATAGCCAGCAATTTATCAATTTTTTGTCAAAGTCTCCAATTAGCTGGTCGTAAGCAAACCGCTCCAAAGTTGACAATTGTCAATTTCGCATGGCTGAGACCGACTACCGCTCCGACGCCGCCGGCGACGCGCCCACTGCCGGCGGAATTGCCGGTCAATTGTCGGTGCTTGATCGGTTCCTGACGCTGTGGATCCTGCTGTCCGCGGGCGCGGGCATCGCGCTGGGCCAGCTCTCGACCGTTCACTCGTTCATCGAGTCGACCACCGTGGGGAGCATGAACCTGCTGGTGGGGGCGGGTCTGCTGGCCATGATGTACCCGCCGCTCGCCAATGTCCGCTGGGAGCTGGTCACGGCCGTGTTCCGCGACTGGCGGCTGCTGCTGCTCACGACCGTGCAGAACTGGGTGGTCGGGCCCTTCCTCATGTTCCTGCTGGCGGCAGGCTTCTTCCACCACGACTCGGGCTTCATGACGGGCTTCAGCCTCGTTGGCTGCTCACGATGCATCGGCATGGTCATGATCTGGATCGCGCTTGCTGGAGGGGACCTCGAGTACGGCGCGGCGCTCATCGCCGTCAACTCCGTCTGGACCATGGCGCTCTACTCGTTCTACGCCAGCTTCTTCCTCTCCACAATGCCCAGCGTAATGGGCATCGACGACGAGGATCAAGACCTCCACATCTCGGTCGGCGAAGTGGCCAGCAACGTGGGCATCTACATGGGCATCCCGTTCGTGCTCGGCATTTCTAGCTGGCTGGTTCTACGCCGCTGGAAGGGCAACGCTTGGTACTTCGACGAGTTCACTCCTCGTCTGGATGTACTGGCGGTGGCCGCGCTGCTCTTCACGATCGTCGTGCTGTTCGCTTCACAGAGCCAACGCATCACGACGACGTTCGACTCGGTGCTCTTCGCCATGGTGCCCTTCCTCGTCTACTTCGTCGTCATGTTCACAGGCTCCTTCTTCATGAGCCAAAGCTGCGGCGCCACCCACGCGCAGAGTGTGACGCTGGCCTTCACGGCTACCAGCAACAACTACGAGTTGTCGCTGGGCGTGGCAGTGGCCACATTTGGGCTGGACTCGGACCCAGCCATGATGAGCGTCGTCGCAGCGCTCATCGAGATCCCGACCATGCTAGCGCTCGTGTATTTCTCGCTCTGGCTGCAGAAGCGGTCAAGACAAGCAGATGAAGAACGACACAGCAAATTGACAAACCAATTTTCACAAGAGGTGGCTATTGAGTCCCCAGTTATTGTCTAAGACGATATAACCTTCATTTATTCACCATTTCCGGCGTGTTTTGCCAGTACAATGTATTGTTTACGTTGATCACTTGCCTAACGACGAGAGCTAAGCCAGCCACCTGTACTTCATGAGGAACGTGAGGTGCAGCGCCATGTACGAGATGACCACAAGCAGCAACGACCACATAATGACGTCATCTCTCGCCGTCCGTGAGCGCAGCGTCGGCATCACCTCCGAGATGTTCATCGCTCCAAGAGACAACCAGAAGCTCCACGTGCCGTTGATCAGCCCTTCCAGCACGAATTGCCGCCGTGAACTCGGGTACACGAACACGAAGCCGTGCATGCGGCCGAAGTAGTACCAGGCCCGACGGTGGATGATCGAGTGGAACAGCCCGCTCAACGCAACGTAGATCACCCCCAGACACAACACGAACCAGAAGAGCCGCGTGCGCACCACTCTGAGCACGAACTCGCGGTTCTCGTTGACCACCAGCGCAATGAACGCCAGCAACGCCACGATCGGAATCAGTTCCAGTCCCGCGAAGACGTCGTCGCCCGGACTCGCCGGCACCGTCGGCGAGAGTCTCCCCCGTGCGTTTCGAGTGAGGTATCCGCTCCGCTCCTGGCAAAGCCGCACAAACGCAGCGATCTCGTTGCTCAGAGCGTCCTTGGCCACTTCATTCTGCTGCAAACCCTCAGCTTCTTCGTCAATGCCCGCATCCTCAAACTTGCTGGCAAAGAGTGATCCATTGGCGCTCAGGTCGAGGAAGTTGGTGTCCACGTGCGGGTAGCGCTGGAAGCGGCCGGAGGCGCGGCCAGGAATCCACAGCAGCGACGGCGTCGACGACACCAAGTGCTGCAATACTCAAAACAGCATCAGCACGTGAGTCTCAATAGATCGCTGCGTCCTACTCATTGGGCTTACATAGTGAAGCATCTTGGGCCACGCCTGCACGTCCACACGGACGACGCGCAGCTGCGCAGCCGGCAGAGTCTCCGCTGCGAGCTGCACGGCCGCCTCCACCAGCTCCGCGTGGCGTACGCAGGCCTCCTGGACAGTAATTGATACTTCTGCTGCCTTCGCATCTTCGTCCTCGTCTTCCTCGCTGAAACAGGTCGACGCTGGCGTGAAGTAGAGCAATAGGGGCGTCACGCGGCTTCGGGAGAGCAGGAAGCGCTCGTACTCTGCCCACACGTGGGACGGATCGGCAGATTCCTGCAGCGCGAACAGTTGTGACGCGTCGAGGGATTGGAGGGGGGCAGGAGAAGCGGCGGCGGAGACTGCGGCGAGGCCGCAGAACGCGACGGTCGCGAGCCTTGCCATCTTCCTAATTGACGAAGCCGGTCCAAGATGGACTTGATTATTGGTACATTTGATAGGACTCTATGGTACATGAATTAGGATCTAGGATCGGTCATGTATTGCTTCGCAGCGAGCCGCTCGAACCCACCCAGCACGGCGTCCACGTCGTCGTGCTCCGCGCAGAGCTCCTCGAT
>JAABLK010000399.1:0-19763 GCA_012295415.1 Phytophthora chlamydospora
ACGTCGCTGAAGACGGCCTTCTTCCTGATGGTCATCGCCATGCTGCACTACCCGTTGGGGATGTTCATGTTCTGGAAGCACCTTCAGCTTGAGACTGGGAAGCCGGGTGGAAATGTTGCGTAGATGTTGTCGATGAAGAGCATCGGCAAAGTGCACAATAAAACGGAGCTAAAACCTCAAAGAATGTGGAAAGCAATCGAACTTTTGCACTACTTACACTCATAGTTTATTACGTGGACATCTCGTCTCAGCTTTCTCCTCTTTGTCTTGTCGGCATGCTCAAGCACGTTGGTGGACTGTCGAGCCATGCCACTTTCGGTGGGGAAGGACCGTGCTGAGTGGTCTGCGACTTGGACTTCCTGCGTTCGTAAGCCATCGCCGTCGCTATTCCATGAAGACATTACTTGCCTACGACGCCTCGGGGGTCGCGTCCGCCACGCGCGGTTCGATCTTCAACGACCGGGCGAAACATGATTCAGCATCCACGTAGGGAAGTGGCGAGCAAATGTGTTCCTGTACAAAAAGGGCGTGAGACTCGTCCAACTCAAAGCACGCAAAGCGAAGCGCTCGTACCAGTACGCGCTTGTCTGTCGGGAGCAAGTACGGCGTCTTCTGGAAAGACAGAGTCCTCTGAATCAGGTAGCCGATGGAGCGGATCTTCTTGAAATTGATCAGGTCTCCCTCCACACGGTCAGGGTATTCCTGCAGAGCGATCACGTTTTGAATCACCACCCCCATGTACGGGATCAGCGGCGGGGTCGCCTCCTTCGTGAACTTGTTCAGCGGCCGCGCCCCCTTTTCCGTGAGCGGCATCAGTTCCTGCCACAAGTCACGCGCTTGAGGGGGCAGTCGGCCCCACGTTTTCTTCAGCCGGAAGAGCGACGAATCGTTTGCGGCATTCATGACTGCCATGAACCCGTCCAGATTTTGAAGCGGCGAAAGCAGCACCCCGGCCACACGAATGAAATACGCAAGGATCTCGGCACGCTGGTCCACGTCGCCTCGCATCAAAATTTGGCTAACCACCCAGACAGAGATGTGGTTGTGCAAAAGCCGTAGCCGCTGGTACCCGGGCGTCTTCTCAGCATTGCGCTTCGACGCCAACACCTCCGACACTACATAAAACATACATCAAAACCGTCAGTGATCATCAGCCGCAAGGATAACACGTGACCTTTAATCAAGGACTTACCTTTGATCTTGCTGAACAGATAGTGTTGCATCAGAGTAATCTGCTGCGCGATGATACTAGGATCCAGATCCAAAATCCTGTTCAAAGCGAATGCCACGCAACAAGGTTAACCAAACGATCTCATCATCAAGCCACAAGGATTTCGTGCGTACCAAAGTCTCGACAAACGCTCAGCAGTTGGGTAAGAGCGACCCACATTGACCCCTCTCGGCTGCCAAGGCGTGATGGTAGTCGACCGCCCCTCAGACACCGTGTCGAGGTTCTCTTCTGGCTTCACAACGAACGACTTTTTTGCCTCGCCAGTCCTCCACACGCCAGCTAGCGACATCCGACGCCGCATCGTTTCCGTGATAATCTCCATGCCAGATGCAGCACCAAACAAGTCATCGTCCAGGAACTCAAGGTTCGGGTTGGCTTGCTTTGCAGTGCAGATGAACTGCTTCAGTGACGTGTAATCTCCCTCGCAAAACGCAAGCACTTGAAAATCCCGCATACGCTTCGACTGGCATGCATCGCCAAACTCGGGCAGCAACGACGCGCTTAGCCACTGTGCACATTGAGGATCCTCCTTGGCCAACTCGTCCTGAAGCGGGACCAGTTCGGTGTACAAGTCAGCAACGTAATTGCAGACGTCCATGTCGCATTCCACACTGTGCTTCAGGATCTCCACCAGCTTATTCAGTGCGCTGAGCACCATACGTCGTGCGTAAAAGCCCGCTTCCGTCCCAACGGTATACTGTGTCCACCGGCTTCGCAGGATATCAACCATTTCCCGGAAGTTGTCTCCGCCCCCGTTGCTCGAATAGCCGCAATACCAAATGAGCGCACTGAGTTCATCCTTGCGGTAGTCCTCAAAGTTGAGCAAAAGGTCTGCAATGGCATCGAAAGTCCCCGCGATAATTTCCGGCACCCCCTCGTTGTCCTCTGTCACCAGATCCTTGATGCTTAAACTCTTCCCAGACAGATCTTTGCGGCCCGTTAAAGACATTGGGATATCCGCCTGCTCCAGCTCATCGATATCTTCTTCGTCGTCGGAGTCATCATCGTCCTCGTCGTCATCCCCCATGTCACTGAAACGATCGGTCATGGTTGACATGCCAGCGGTGGAAGCCTCATCACTTGCAAGCGCATGCGAGAAACGACTAGCTTCGGCCATGGATACCGCCGATTGTCCATACAAGTCACGGCGGTCTGCATTCGTGTCATCACCCATTTTTGCCAAAAGGCACGCGAAGAGCTCGTCACAGCCATACAGAGCCGCATAGTGCAGAGGCATCCGGTACACTTCACACACTGCTGCCATATCTGCGCCGCTCTGCACGAGATAGTTCATGGTCGAAATGACCGATGAGTTATCAACGTGAATACTGCTACGCAGATCCACCGTCTTCTGGTGGTGATGATGGTGGTGTCCGTTCTGATGATCTCCCATCGGAGAAGGGACAGCGGGCGATAGCGCTGCAATCTTTTCCATAGCCATCCCATGGTCCTTAGCAGCAGCAATCATCAGCGGTGTCAAGCCTTCACTTGTGCGAACATCAACATTGCAGCCCTTTTCAATCAGTAGCTGACACACACGTTGGCTCGCGCTAGCTGCAGCAAAGTGCAGTGGTGTCTCGCCATGCAGAGTGCGAATGTCAGGCTGAGCGCCGTAATCCAGCAATCCTTCCACCACGCTGGTGCGACCACTTTTTGCCGCAAGCGCTAGAGCACTCATGCCGCGCTGCCAGTTCCGCGCGTTCAGGTCGATGTTACTGTCGGCTTCCATTATCGCGTCAATTCCGCCGAGGTATCCTCTTTCTGCGAGCAGCATGACTGGCGTGTTGCCGTAGATGTCCACAGTATCGACAGGTGCTCCATGGGCAAGCAGCTTTTTAACGATCAGCACAGCCTTGTCCGAGTCGCTCAGAGAAGCCGAGGCCCCATTAGCTGTTGTACTCATGTCGCTTGAAGAACTGCTCAACGTCGCTGGCATCATACAGGGTGATCCAACCATGTGCAGCACGCTGCGACCACACTCGCCAATAGTTTTCACCTTTGCGCCGTGCTGGAGCATGTACGACACGACATTGAAGTGTAGCGCACTCACTGCAACGTGCAGCGGCGTGTTGCTTCCACATTCGTGAGCCACGTAGTTCACATCGGCACCATTAGCGAGCAGCATTTGGACGCTGAAGACATCGCCGCGCTGACAGGCGTGCATCAGCGCCACATTCCACAGCGCTTTGTTGGACGTCAAAATCTTGAAGTAGCTGCTGCCTGGGATAAACGCTAGTCGATGGGGAGAGGCTGACTCGAGAAGCAACGTCATGATGTCCTGGAACGGCCACAGAACCACATTCTGCCCATTCACGGTCACCAGCACATAGCCACGCGTGATGATAGTTCCAACAGCTGAGTAGCCGTGGGGTGAAATGTGCTCTACGATAGCTCCGTAACGGTACGTCGGCTCCACCTCGAACTCCAACACGCGCCGCCAGTCGCCGTCAATTGATAGCGTGATTTGGTCTTTGAAGATATCCTCCAACACCGCCGGGATGCTCACATTGCTGATGAAATCGACGGCATGAGTCAAAATGCTTAGAGATGTTTCGTCATCCGGCGATTTCCCGACTGCCCAGGACCCATTCAGCTCCGTTAGCAGAGTCTTGAGCGAAATAAGGTTCTCCAGTCCACTGTTTGACAACACGTAAGTAAAAATTGGGATGACATCGTCGGTTTCCAGCGGCTCCAGCTCAGTGATCGTGTCGTGCTCCTCAGCGTAGGTGGTTTGGATTTCCTTGATCGTACTTGTCAGAACATCATACTTCGCTGCTGGTAGATGGACTTGAGCAATTTGCGCCAGAATCTTGGACGCCTTCCGCCACTCCTTCCACGAAATCTGGTGCATCGGGATGTTGAAGTACATCTGATCTTTGCCCTGTAGCCACCTCACTTTGCGGTTGATTGAGGCCTCTTCCTCGTGGTACACTCGCCGCAGGTAGACGTTGATTTTGTCCTGCAACGGGCCGAAAAGAACCTCCTCCACGTGACGAGAAACAGCCGACCGCAGAATGTCCATCGATATTGGCAGCATTTTGTGTTTCTTGTCTGAAGAGTTCGAGCTGTTGTTCGTGTCGACATTGCCAGGGTCCTTGAGAGCCGTCAAAATGCGCTTCCCGTGGTCGTTTATAATCCCTTCTGTGAGGGTCGCGTGAAACTCGCGAAATTGACGCAACGAGCCAGAACTCCGGTGCTCAAACGAGTTGATGAAGCCCTTGTACTTGGCGGCTTCAGGGGATTTGCTTGTGTGGAGCACCCGCCGGAGTTCTGCAACGATCCGGATACTTCGTGCATCAATGGTGGAGGTACGAATCCGGTTCCCATTCGATCCGTCAGTGGCCTGTGCTAGGCTGCTGGCTGCAGCCGTACCGAGCAGCGCCGCGGACGGAGCAATGCTGCTGCTCCCACCACCCGACAAGCTCTGCAACAAGCAAACCCACGCACTCGCGTCGTCGTCATTGGAGCCTGAGCACACGAAAGAGAAATCCTCGCCGGCCACTTCAAAGCAGAAGGCCCGCTTGGTCTCGTCCGGCTCCAAAAATCGCACTGAGAGGGTCCCATCCAAGTGCATTTCCCCGCGCAGCTTGCCGAAGTTGTTGCCTTTGTAGTACTGCAGCGACGCCCAGTATTCTCCAGTGGCCACATTCGTCCGCTTAACCAGAACGAAATAGCGTCGTTTCCAGGTTTTCCTGCAATGGCATCATCCGTCAAAACCCCCTCACATCCCAATAACCCAAAATCCCTGCACGTACATGACGTTGGCCTGCTTGAAGAGCCACCCGCTGCGTATAAGCTCGCGCTCAATGCGCATAGAGGCGGACGAGGAGCTTCTGCGCGAGCTGAGCGAGTTGCTCGAGCTCGAGTAGCTGGATGACAGCTCCGTGCTGCGCGTGGACATCCTGAGCAGCGTCTCCTGGTCAGGTACACGCACGGACCTGCCGGTAGGTACACCGCGTCGGGCCGAAGCCCGCCACGAGAATCTCCGACTGCCCATGTGGCGGTGCGCACGCAGCGCGTCCTCCGCCGTCTGCAATACAGGCACAAAGTCGTCCTCCTCAGCGTCATACTCGCCCACCACCACACGGGCCTCGGCGCCGTCCTCTGCAGCTACGCGCACCTCTGCCTGGTCGGCGCCGTCCAACCGGAAGCCGCTGCTGTCACGTGCGGCTTCCAGCACGGGGATGTCGGCGTCCGACACGCGGCGACGCGACACGTCGCCTGCGTCAGCTCTGGGGGCGCGGAGAGGTGGCAAGGGCGGCGGCGCGCGTCTTGATGGCTGCTGGAGCTGCACGGGCGACGCCACCTCGTCCATGAGGAACGTACTGAAGCTGAGCGGCCCGCCTCGGCCGGAAGACTCGCCGTCCATGTTTCGTTTAAGTGCGTCCGTGGGTACGCGGTGAAGGTCGTTCATGTATGGGGCTGGTTAGAAGGTGGCTCGACCGAGATTTCGCCTCGCCCAGACGCGCCACGCGGACGCAACTGGTATGAGCAGATAGAGCGCGAGATTGCACACAAGACAAGCTGCGCGCGGCGGCCAAGTGACTCTTGTAGACGCGGACTCGACGCGCTCTCGACACCAGCACGACACGCGAGTACGGGCTCGGCTTCCTTCTGGGTTTTGCCTTCTGGGCAAATGCCTGGATGCGTGTTGCGCGAACGACGGAATGTTGCACGAAGAGAGGAGTATTTTTACCAATTGGAGACGGAGGAAATTGGATACGCAGCACGGATTGGTGGAGAGAATCTTAGGTAGGGGTAGGGCTTGGATGCTGGCAGGAAGAGCTCCAAGCTGGTTGACTATGGGAAAAGCTCGACGTACGAGTACTATAGCTTCATCTAATAGCGCTGTGTATATGATAACTGTCGAGCAAAGCCTAGCAAAAATATAGAGTCGAATGCTGATCCTCAAAGCTGCAACAACATGGAGACGAGACTGCTTAACACCGACCAACGTGTGGACGACCGTACTGCAACCAAGCGCACAGCGCAGCTCCTTGCCGCGTGCCTGCCCGAGCGTCGTCGCGACGGCGCGAAGCTAAGCCGAAAGTTCGACTCGACGTCCTGAGGCTGGGGACCGGCAGCCTGGTCGCCTCAATTCCGGCAAAAGCCACAATGAGAAGTGAACACTTCAAGGATCGCCCAGGGCTCTACATTCTTGACGACCAGATCCCACGGCTGTCTCGGTTGCCTGGTAATCGGCTCTACACCAGGTAAGATGTCTTACTACTGGGCAGCTGGGACGGCAGGCTCTTTCGCGCTGCCATCCGCAGTCCCAAGTCTCTTTTGCCGATGGCTACTTTTCACCAGATGCAATTCGGTGGATAGGCTCCGGTCGAGTCCCCCCACCTGCCAAGGCAACAGCTCTCCGATCTCGTGGCGGCGTCCACCTGCAGCGCCTCGTGCGGGCCCCAGTTGGCTCTGACGAAAGCCGATGGAGCCTTACGGAAGGTGGTTGCCGAAGTGTTCTCCGACCTGCTGCTTATTCGTCTCGGGACATGTCCGTTCACCAAGCTGCAAGGCATGACTGCGAACGACCACTTTCCAATTCACCCCCAGCATCTCGCACACGCCTCCACATTCCTCATCGACCATGGTTAAGACCATTGCCTTCGTCACCGCCGCGCTCGTAGCAACCTTCGGCTCGACTGACGCTTCTGTCGCCGGGAAATCGGTTAACGAAAGCTGCTCGCTCATCGACTTCACAACGCAAGAGACGCAGTTCCTCCTGCTGAACAACGCGGTGGACGTCGCGACTCAGTCGACGCTTCTCTCCAAACTCGTCAAGGACTACGACCCGCTCGTGCTGCAGAACATCAACCTCGGCGAGTTCTCGTACTCGATCCTGGGCCAAGACCTCACGTTCACTCCCACGCTCGACCACTTGAACGTGACGGGACTTGCGAGCATCGTACCCGAGCACATCAACGCTTCGTCCTCGAACTGTGTCGATCTTGGTGCCTACAGCAACGCAGAGCTTGCAATCGACGCAACCGTGAGCCTCACCCTGGAAGAGATCGACTCCTCAATCACGGTAGATGTGTCGCTCACACTGAACAAACCCACGTTAGCAACGAACGTGAAGGCCGACATGTACGGCTGTGCGGCAGGGGCATCCAACTGCGACGATTTCACGGTCACGACCATCGAAGTCGCTGGGGTGGACGGCAAATACAGCAGCATCTTGGACCTGTTGCTGCTACGTTTCAAAAGCGCCACCGTTCAGACTGTAACTCTGGACTTCGAATCCATCGTCGCCTCGGACTTCAGCTTCCACAGCTCTGGAGCTGTCATCTCAGCGATCACAGACGCCTTGACAGACTTCTCGGCCGATCAGGTCAACGAGAAGGGCGATGCGTACGACTCGTTCACGTCCGCCATCAACGACCAGTTGCTCTCGGTTGTGAACGACTACATCGACTCGAAGCTCAAGCCCAGCTTCGGCGCCACATGCACTGATGCGTAAGAAGAAGCGGCTAGCTTGACTGTATAAACCACCTGTGAATAGTACTCAGCGCGACGCTGTTGAAGTTTCTTGATAAGGTCGACGAGCACTCGCCCCGTTTAGATGCCTATGGATAGATCTCGCTGGTATCCATACGGTATGGGCGCTGGAATTAGCGTTCGCTCGTCCTCTCCAGGGACAAGGGTGTGTTGCTGCTGGGGGCGATTTCTTGAGCTTCGTCGTCTTCGAGTGAACCTCCCGCTGCCATGGACGTGATCGAGACGGACACCGCGGATGTGCAGGTGAACTCTGCAGGGGCCACCAGCTATGTGAACAACTACAAGATCATGAATATGCTCGGCGAGGGCACGTTCTCCAAGGTCTACTTGTGCCAGAATGACGCTGGAAGCGATTTCGTACGTGCAAATTACATCTACGACGACGTCAAGGCTGCTCTGCTCACTCTTCATCTCCTTGCTCCTCTACAGGCGCTGAAGATCATCAACAAGTCCATTCTGAAGCGGAAGCGCGAGTACAAGCGCGTGGGTGGCAAGCTTGTGCTTTCCAACGCCTTCCAGGTACTAAGCAACTTGATGATACGTCGTAGTTCAAACTCTTACAAGCTGTTGTTGTGCATCTCCAGAAAGTGCAAAAGGAGGTGGCTATCATGAAGAAGCTGACCCACTCGAACCTCGTGCGTTTGTACGAGGTGATTGACAGCCCAGCCGACGACAAGCTCTTCTTGGTACTTGAGCTCATCCGTGGAGGTCAGATCATGTACTGGGACGACAAGAAGTTCCGCTACTTCAGCCGCAATACGCCGACGGGGGTGCTGGACAAAGAAACTGTGCGCGAATGCATGCGTGACGTCGTGGCTGCTCTCGACTTCCGTACGTCATGCTTCTATCAATTGATGTTGTAGCTGCTGGGCTTACGAAGATGTTCGGTCTTCTATCTACAGTGCACCGCAACCACATCTGCCATCGAGACATCAAACCTGAAAACATTCTCCTCTCTGGACGCCAATACAAACTTGCAGACTTCGGAGTTGCGTACATGAACGACGACGAGCCAAGTGCAGCACTGAAGGCAGGAGATGCTGGTGCTCTGAAGCTTCGAAGCACGGAAGGAACATACCATTTCCTCGCTCCGGAGTGCACAACAGGAGAGGAGTACGATGCCTACCAGGTGGATGTGTGGGCGTTGGGGGTCACCATGTTCACGTTGCTAGTGGGGGCATTGCCCTTTGGAACCGGCGTTGCATCATTGAGTGACGTTATGACTTCGATCCGCGAAGATCCGCTGGTCCTGCCGCCTGATCTCGATGCTGAGTGCGCTGAGCTGTTAACCCAGTTGATGGAGAAGAACCCTCAATTGCGAATCACAGTTCCTCAACTTACAGCACACCCGTGGGTCTCAGGATCTGGAGGCGAATTAGCTCGGAGACCTTCCGATCTGGAGGTCATCGTCACCCAACAAGAGATTGAGGCTGCGTTCACGCCTGTCAACAACTTTATCCTCGTGATGAAACTCAAGATGAAAATGTCCTCCCGACTCAACAACGCCCGGAAATCCCTCGCTGGTAAAGCCAACAGCACTCGACGGACTGATGCGGTTCCAGTCACCGAACACGTTCCTGTTTCTCCGTCGGAACACAAATCGAGTGATGATAGTATGGAGATGGCTCCAGGTGAGCAGCCACGAGTGGCGATGGATCGATTGCAGCGCCGTTCGAGTCGGCTTGTGGAGTCGCTTACCGAGTCAATGGGGTCGCTCTCCACTACGCTAACGCGGCGTAAGAGTCAGCTAGGATCTGTGTCACCAGTGTTCGATAGTGCAGCACCGACGGCGTCGTCTCCTGTTTCTGGGGCGAATTCCCCTGGCAAAGCGGACGCTGGTGGTCGTCCTGGGGTGCTGCGACGTCAAATGTCAAGGCGCAGTTCGCGCTCTGTTCAATCACTGGTCCCCGACATCTCCCAACGTACCGACAGCGCGAAGACGATTGAAACCTTTTCAAGCGAAGAGAACCGAGACGACCGGTCACCGGGTAGAACAGAAGCTCTGAAGAGCAGTCACAACAACTCGTCACCGAGTGGGAGAGCGTCTCCAGACAAGGCTCGACTGACAAAACGCAAGTCTTCTTCGTTCAGAGGGTTCGTTCAGCCGGTAGAAATTGCAGAAAACGAAACCACAGCTGAGCCGAGCAGCCCGACGACGACCAAGAAGAGGAGAGAATCGATACCTGGGAAGAACGACTCCAGCTCCATCATCTCGGCTCAGCAAGCTGCTCGAAATGTTGCAGTCATCTCGGCCGTTGATAACGACACAAGTCCGAGTAAGATCGAGTCCAGTCGACCATCGATGGGGCTGGCAAGGCGTGACTCGATGTCATTCCAAGCACTGGTCACCACACCCGAGGTGTGCTCGCCTAGAAGTGGCACAACCGACGCCAATGCTGCACAAAAGGACACGATTGCTTCACAGGGAGCCGATACATCAACTCCATCCCTTACTTCCAATCGGCCAGTTATGCTCTCGCGACGAATGTCAAGGCGAAACTCTCGGTCGTTAAGAGGGATACGTACCGTGTCGGATTCATTGAAAACTGAAGGAACCACGCAAGAGACGGGAGATTTCCCAAACTTGACACGGAGGGAGCACTCGCTGGCTAAAGCGGACTTCGGTGTTCCAGTCGTAGTGCCCATGGACAGTGCTGATGGAGACAAAGCTTCGACTACCTCCCCTTCAGCAATCCCCCGAGGCCCGTCAAGTCGAAACCCAACGCCCTTGATAGCCCTCGTCACAACGCCTGAAGTGCCTAAAGACAGAGACTCGACCCTAGTGGAAGGTGCAGATATCAACGAGGCCAAGGCAGAAGCAGCCATAGCGGGCCTAGACTCCTCATCTTGCGAATCCAAGTTTCCTGCCAAAGTAGAACCAAAGAGCCCACCCAGTTTGCTAGCACGGCGACTCTCTCGTCGAGACTCGACATCTCTCCGGGCGCTACCGCTCAAGGTGGATGTGGAAGATGAAGACGCCAAGCAGGACCTCTTAACCAGGAGGGCAACATTGAGCAAGCTGTCACCCGGCAAGAAAGAGACCGACGACGTGGACGATTTACTACCGAACACATCTCCAAGTGCACGCAGCGTGGATATCACCCACTCGCTACAGATGAACTCGTCACGCAGTCCACTTGGATCTCCCAAATCGAAGGTCAACGTCGACGAGGAAATGCTTCTGCGGACGCTGCAGAAGCCGAAGCTGCCAGTGCTGGATATTTTGTCCCCGATCGTCTCGCCTGTTCCATCGCCTGCGGCTTCTCCAAAGAAGGCAGCCGATTTGCCTAAAGATGAAGAATCACCGGTTGGCTCACCACCAAAACGGCGGTTTAGTAACCCATCCAAGACAATTGCATCGGCGCGAGGCCACGCGGACACCAAAGTATCGCCACTTTTGCGAAAACGATCCTCAAGCTTAAGACTCGACGGGATGTCCTCGGGCTCGGAGGACGAAAAGCAGGAAGAATCTGCTTTCACCCGAGATAGCGACGCTTGTACTGCCTCAGCAGTGGAGACAAACTCACCAACGGCCAGCACGGCGCCTCTACTTTCTACCACACCCGATGTATCTGCAAGAGGAGCAACGTTTTCGACTTCACAGCCAATGTTACCGCTTCCTACGCAAGAA
Organism: Phytophthora chlamydospora; assembly: GCA_012295415.1. Lineage (NCBI taxonomy): Eukaryota > Oomycota > Peronosporomycetes > Peronosporales > Peronosporaceae > Phytophthora > Phytophthora chlamydospora. The sequence continues at coordinate 11,367 of JAABLK010000399.1, forward strand.
ACGAGCCCGTTCCGAAGACTTCATCGCAACCGATCGGTCGACGGAGAAGACCCTGCTTTTGCTCGCAAGACCTCGCTTGCCAAAGTGCTGGACGCGTGTATTACTACCGATCGCGCTGCTGATCGTAGGATTGAGGAGGCAGCTAGCTCCATATCCACCGCCCCCGAGACAGAGACACCGCTGTCCCCGCTCACTCCAACGCGGCGGCATCCGATGCACGTCCCGCCGTTGGAGCGTCCTGGAGACCCCGCCAGCCGGCAAACCCACAGTATGGTGAGCTACGGACGTCACCACCACATCTCACCATTGGGATCGGTCGAGAAACCTGCAGATTCTCCCAAGTCGCCACCTTCTCTGAACAAGCAGAGCTCGCGACGGAAGTCTCTCGTTGAGGCACAAGACTCACTGCGGCTGCTCTTCCGAGGCCAGAGCTCCGTTCGACTCGGTTTGCTGGAGGAAAAACGGGGTGCGAACCACGTTTCGGACGACAAGCTGAGCCGCGTCAAGTCCAAGGTGTGCGTCCTCATGTAGCTTTTCAACTAATAGCCCACACCCTTCTTGCGTCTGGCCAAGAGAAAGTTCTTTTGGCACTTGAGATGAAACGACGTGGCGCAAGTTGAAAGACGTGGCGCTCGGCAGCGCAGCGATCGATATCCAAGCACCCGACACAGCAGTCAGAAGTACACTATTACTACTAATTAACATCGCCTTCGATGCCAATTGCCGCCTTCACTTTTGGTCTCGATCTGGCTTCGGCGGGACGGCGTGCCCATACTTTAACTCAGTCAAGCTGTTCCGCCGACCGAGATTCGTCTCAGTCTTCAATTTGCCAAGTGAGACGTAAGTGGTGCCGCTGCCGGTCTTGGCAGTACCGTATTCAAACTGTAACAATGGCCATGCAAGCGCCTGCTGCTTTGCCGGCCATCGCCACGGGATTCGTGCGCAAGCTGTACCGCATTCTGGACCACGAGAGCGTAGCGGTCATCGCCTGGGACGCCGACGGCACGTCCTTCGTGTTGAGGGACGCCGCTGCGCTGGAGACGAACGTGCTGCCCCGCTACTTCCGCGGGCGGTTGGACGCCTTCCGCCAGCAGCTCAAGGAGCACAGCTTCGTGTCGGTGCCGGCCACGCAGGGCGAGGAGCGCTACAGCCACCCGTTCTTCCGCCGCGGCTGCCCCGAGCAGCTCAACCAGATCGCCCACTCGCCGCTGCCTCGGAAGAGGCCACCTCGCAAGAAGAAGCGCAAACAGCCAGAGCCTACAGCTGCAGCAACCAGTGACGCCAAGGTAGTGAAGAGCAGTGCAACGAGTAGAGGTGTGCACCGCGTCACGCCGTACCCAGCGGTGCTGCCCGAGTTTAAGCACGCGGTTATCGACGACCCAGCGGCACTAGCGGTCAACCCGCTCTTCGCCGAAGATGACTCGCTCGGTGGGTTCGTGCACGGCTTGACGGTCGATAGGTTGGCCATGCAGCCGGTGACCTCCAGTGCACCGTTGGCCGAGAAAGAGGAGCCCATGTCGGGAGACGTCATGGAGGCGCTGCTCTCGCTGCTCAGTACGTCGCTGTCGGCCGACGGGCGAGACGCAGCGGGACCAGCGATGAGCGGCAGCGCTGCGGTGGCTGCAAGTGTCGGCAACAGCACAAGCAGCACAGGCAGCCACAACATCTTCGCGGAAGGCCGGCCACCGGTGGTGTTGCCACCACTGCCCCCTGGAATCGTCGAGAATGGCCAGTTCTCGGACGACACGCTCAACAACCTCATGCGCTGGGTGTCTGCCAACGGAACCAGCAACTCGTGACGGGGCAAAACTTGGCACAGCTACAACCCAAGGTTCGCGACCAAAACAACGGACAATGTTTGTCTCAACCAGGAGATCTACTTTCCTGTGAAAGTGTGAGCACGCACACCCACTTCATGTGTGGATGCTCCATGTTGCGTTACTGCACATTTCCTAAAACTGCAATAACTGAGGACAGCTTCCTGTGAAACTGTAATACCTCGGTAATGTCACTCCCCTGAACAGTGCCAATGAGAGTTTTTCTTTTCCAACTCAGTTTCAACCTGCTTTTGCTTTTAGTCGAGTCGCGATGGCGGTGGGCATCCCCACAGGCTTCGTGCGCAAGCTGTACCGCATCCTGGACCACGAGAGTGCGGCCATCCTGAGCTGGGACGCGAGTGGCGCCTCATTCTCCATCCTCGACGCCGCCGCTCTGGACGCAAAGGTGCTTCCCCGCTACTTCCGCGGGCGTTTGAGCGCCTTCCGCCAGCAGCTTTTAGACCACGGCTTCGCGCGCTGCGACTGCGAGGAGGACGACGAGCGAGAGCAGTACCGTCACCCTGATTTCCTAAAGGGCCAGCCCGGCCGACTCAGTAAAATCGAGCGCAAACCGAAGCGAAATGCCAAAACGCGTCAAAACAATGTCGAAACGCCGAAACCCCAGCAGCACCCGATCTCGCTCAAGGTGACGCTCACAATGCCGCCCAGGAAGAGACCACGTGTTCAAGAACAACACGAAGCCAAGAGACTCAAGACCCAGACAGTTGCGCCGAAAACGACCAAGAACCCGCTCTTCTCGGACGACCCGGAGCCAGGAGCCATGTCCCTGGCCAAGTTCGTGGAAGGCACGGGCCTGCTACCGGCCAGCTCCGAGCTGCCGGACCCCATCAGTTACCTCAACAAACTGAGCAAAGAGTCAACAAAGCAGAACGTAGCAGCTCCTCAGCAGAGAGAGCAGATGGTGCCCATGTTCTCGGACGATATGGTCAAGTCGGCGCTGTTTTTCCTGGTTTCGTCGTCGTGTACAGGACTGGAGAGCAATACAGTCGCAACTGGAGCTACTTCTGATGCCACTGCTTTAGCTGCTGCTACGACGACGACGGTGGCTGCTGCTGCTGCTCCTCTGCCAACTGCGGCAACGACGTCGACGTCCAATTTTCTAGCGTCACTGCTCGCCTCTTCCTCAACAGGAGGCACAACAGCTACGCCATTTACACGCGGGACCAACCCGCTGTTTAGTGACCAAGCCACGGACGGAGACGATGATAGTATCTGGAACATTCTGGTGTCCTCATCTGTAGACCGAGTGCGCACGGCGATGGGTGCAGTGGAGTCCCCACAGGAAAAGCTGCGGCTGATTCTTGAAGAGCGAGAGAAGCTGGAGGAGCAGCGCAAGAAGGTGGGCGCCCCAGCTGGGCCCATTGTGCCCAAAAGCCTCGCTGTTAATGGGGCGACTGCGACTACTACCGCAACTGAAAACTCTCGGCCACAGAAGCAGCAGAATCCGCTCTTCGCACCAGACGCGGGCGGCAGCGGCGTTGAGAGGCAAAGCGAACCAGCAGAAGACGATCTGTGGAAATTGTTGATGTCCTCTTCGGTCGACGCGTTCAGGCGGGTGAATGGCCTTGGCTTTAACGCGGCGACTTAAACGCTCTCGGCACTGCCCACCAAAGAATACACGAACTTCAAGATGCTGTGAGCAATCTGGACAACGCGCGATGCCGGGGCGTTGCCGTTATGTTTCAGTGTTGGGCGTTGATGGAGAATCTGCCGTAGTTGTTTGCATATCCGCTGGTGTCAAGTTTCACTTTGAATTTGCTTTCTTGTAAGTGAGTTTATGGTGTCCCAAGGATTCGAGGACGGAGGATGGCGCCATCGCATTCCAGAAGGTTCGGTTCGTGATGGATGAAGAAGCAAGAATGATGGTAGAAAAGGCAACTTGTCGGTGGTGGCCTTGCGCATTGCGAGCCTCACAATCCAAGTGACCAAGTTAAACACAAGTAAAACCCAACTCCAACGACAATGGCTCGCTCTCGTCGCTCTGCCGCCCCCGCCCGCAAGCCTGCCCCGACCAAGGCTGCCCCCGCCCCTGCCAAGCAGCCTGCTGCCCCTGCCCCCGCGCACGTTAGTGCTCCTTCCCCCAGCGTCGGCGGTGGTTTGCTGTCCACTGTTGCGGAAGGCTTCGCGTTCGGCACGGGCAGCGCCATCGCTCGCCAGGGTGTGAACGCCGTCGTGGACTCCTTCAGCGGCTCCAAGGAGGAGCCTGTTGCTCAGCCTGTAGCGGCTGCTCCGGCCCCAGTGGCTCGTTCCTCCACGGCCGCTATGTGCGTCAGCGACAACAAGGCCTTCCTCGAGTGCATCGACCGCAACTCGAACGACGTAGCAGCCTGCCAATTCTATCTCGACGCCCTCAACCAGTGCAAGCAGAGCAGCGTGAACCTGTAGACACAAGCACATGGAGGAGGTCACGGCCTCGTTGCCAAAACTAGAACGAAATAATGCAAGATGATTTATCTACAGATTCAACGATGGTTCTGTTCCTGCAAACAGCGCAGCTACAGTCAATCAGTAGTGTATTGGGCGGACATACCGAGCGGCTCATGTGACGACCGCAGAAAGCACTACGTGACACCGGACAAGCAACTTCTCCACCCTACATTTTGCCAGCGTTCGGGGATGAGGAGGCCATAATAAATCACTCCACCGCGGTGTTGGTCATCCCGCCCTTCGTAGCGCAATTGGACTAACGGCAGAGCTGGGTTATGAGCTGCAGACGCTCGAGACTCCTCCCTTTGGGATGAACTTGAGGCTCCCCCTTACACCTTCTTGACGATCTGCACGATATCTTCGTCCTGCAGCTGGTGCTCCTTGCCCACCTTCTGCGGCTGGTGCTTGCACGAGGCGCCCCAGACCCAGGCGTACTTGAAGTCCTTGAGCAGCGACTTGTGGATGCGCTGGCAGAAGTTCTCGACGGTCGGTTCCTCCTCGTGCAAGATGACGGGAGCGTTGTAGTCGGGCAGCCTGCCTCGTGGCTTGGTGTAGATGCGGATCATGTGGCAGTAGTCCCAGATCGTTTCGAGCAGCTCGTCCAGGTTCCAGCCGTGGTGGGCCGAGATGACGACGTTGTGCGGGATCTGGTCGATGATGGTCAGCTCCTCGATGGTGAGCTGGTCGATCTTGTTGAGCACATAGAGGCACGGGATGTAGACGCGGTTGCCCTCGATATAGTCGATGAACTCGTCCACCGTCACGTCGGCGCGCAGCGTCACGTCGGCGTTGTGGATCTTGTACTCGTGCAGGATCTGGTAGACCGTGTCCGCGTCCAGCTCGCTCTGCGGGCACGTGGTCTGGTAGTTGACGCCGCCGCGCTCTTTGCGGCGGAAGACCATGTTGGCCGGCTTCTTGTTGAGGCGGATGCCGAAGCCTTCGAGCTCGAACTCGATGAGTTTCTTGTGCGTGGCCGGCTTCATGGCGTCCAGCACGATGAGGATGACGTTGCAGGTGCGGGCCGTGCCGATGACCTGTCGGCCGCGGCCTTTGCCGTCCTTGGCACCTTCAATGATACCGGGCAGATCGAGGATCTGGATGCGGGCTCCACGGTAGTTGAGCGTGCCGGGGATGGCTGTGAGCGTCGTGAACTCGTAGGAAGCGGCCTCGGAGAAGGTGCCTGTGAGTTTGGTAAGCAGCGTAGATTTACCCACAGATGGGAAACCCACGAGCCCCACGCGCGTATCACCCGCCTTGTTGACGTCAAAGCCCTCGCCTGTGCCGCCGCCGGCCGACTTGGAGCCGGCGTCCGTCACCTCGCGCCGCAGCTTGGCGATCTTGGCCTTGAGCAGACACAGGTGCTTCATGGTGGCCTTGTTCTTCTGCGTGCGCGCGTACTCGGCCTCCAGCTCGGCGATCTTGGCCATCGCGGTCGACATGGTGGCGGACGGGAGTCTACTGTTCCTCTCGGTGGTAATGGAAGGTGAACGAGTGGCCAAGCAGCTACGGAACCCAGAACAGTCTCAGCAGCTACTTAACCCAAACGAATTTAAATTAGGTTCCTTGGGTTTCTATTCCACAGGTTAAGTCGTTTTAGAAGGTCCCACCCAAAACAGAAAACTGATAAGCCAGTATCGGAACCGTTAGACTCGACGATGGGGTGCTGCTCGTCCAAGGCGCGGCTCGCGACGGTCTCGGAGCCCGCGCCTAGAGGCGGCCAGCCGCACAGAGGAACATCTCAACACGCGCAGAACAACGGTCCACAGCCCTCGGCCGCGGAGAAGCGAGCTAGAGCAGCTGAAGCGGCCGAGGCCCGCAAAGGAGACTGGCGCCAGGGCGGCCACGCCGACCCGGACAAGGCGCGTAGTATCGCTCAGCGCCGTGAGAAGGACGAGCTGCTGGCCAAGATCTTCAATCGCTACACGGTGTTGGGGCGCGAGCCGCCCATCGGGCTGCCGTCCTGCGACCTGGACCAGCTGCGCCGCCACCTCGAAACGCTGCGTTGAATGTCGTCACTTGCCCCGCAGCCGGAGCTTTTACCAAGGAACCTTTTTGTTTAATACAAGTGCAGACTGCTTCAATCGCAGTCGGCGCGGAAGAGCGTGGTGTTCTCTTGCCATGGTGCTGGTAGTGGAGTTCGGTGTTCAACCGGCTCTTTAGCGGCACTGTAGCCATGTTACCAACATGGCTACATCGAGTTGAAGTGCCCTGCCGCAGCTCTTTAGTTGTGGCGGTGACATTATCGAGTCGTTATGGTGGCTACGCGCCATGGAGACTATTTGTCTGACTCTTTGCGTCGGCTCCGACGGCGCTGTCTGTGGCAAGAGCGAGACGTACGTGACGCAAGAGCGAGTTGGTGTTCCCTAGCTGCCCTCCCCTCGTCTTCTCTCTCAAAGTTGGTTGTTGTTTGATTTGTTTTGTGTTCATCTTGTCCCCGGGCTCTCGCGCGTCCACTTGCGGTCGTCGCTCGCTGCGCGGTGCTTTATTTCCTGTCTGTCTGCTTGTCCTCTGTCGTCGGTAGCCTGCTGGCGAGCGCGAGACACCGTGTAGTTTCGCTCGCTACTCGAGGAAATAATTAAACAAATCGCTGAGGGATACGAGGCCCACGCAGCGCGAATACTCGTCCACGCACACAAAGCGGTGCGCCTTGCACGCCGCGAACCGCTCGAAGATCATGTGCAGCGTGTCGGTCTTGTAGCATAAGTGTAAGCCCTCCCCGACGTTGCCCTGACAAGGTCACACAGGTCAAAAGTCAGCAACGGTTGCTCCAGCGCACAAGGAGGACACCACCAGCCAGCTTGACAACCCACCTCAGCAGCTTGGATCCTGAGAATCTCTCCCACAGGCATGTCTAACTGGGTAAGTGATCGGTCCTTCACCAATTCGGTGACGTTCGATACACAATAAATATTCACAACAACGCCTGCTTCCACAGCAAAAACAAGCAGCTCACAGTGAGCACAACACATTCAAGTGCCTGTCAGCCGCCAAACTTACCACTGGGGTCGACTATCGGCACCGCCGAGACCCGTCGCTCGATTAAAGTGTGCAGCACGCGGATCAGCGGCATGTCTTCGGGGACGGTCACGAAGCCGCTGTAGACGCCAATTCCCAGGTCGAAAATGGGCTGGTCGAAAAGCCGGCGCTGCTCGCGGAACGTGGCCACCAAGTATTCCAAAATCCCGCTGTGCGTGATGACAGACAAGACCGAGTTCTGCGTCGGGTCTAGCACGGGAAGTCTATGAAGCCTATTGTCGCGAAGCGTCTTGCACACGTCGTACAGGTTGTGCTCTGGTGTGACGGAAACCATCTCTTCCCGTGTTGGTGCCATGGACAGCGAGCGGGGGATTGCTGCAGCGTCAAAACAGCAACAGACCTCGTTAGCCACTGTTTCGCCTTGCTGGCCCCGCAAAGAGTACCTTGTTTGAGCTTACCTCTCCAGGAGGCGATACTGTGCTCAGCTAGCTCGTTCATGGGCGACCCGCGGATGTAGAAATGGCGTAGGATATTGACGAAATCGGTCGCCGTAAACATGCCGACGAACTTGCCCTGCTCGGCGTCCCAGATCGGCACCGACTTGATATCTAGCAGCAGCAATTGCATAAGTATCTCCAGTTAACGCCACATCATTTTTGCGCCGTTCGTACCGTGCTCCACGAGCGCGAAGAAGGCGAGGTTGATGGGGATCTTGACGTCGAAGACCACGACCTTGCCGCTGTTCTTGACCACGTCGTAACACTGCGTCTCTCTGAGGAAGGCAGCGATGACGCGCTTGCCTTCCTTGACAATGTCCATGACTGAGGCCTGCGCCAGGTTGAGCGCCGCAGACGAGTCCGAGTCGCTCATGGCCTGGTCCTCGTCGTCCTGCAGCTGCGGCGGCAGCACCACGTGGGTGCGCGGCAGCAGGCCGTTGGCGTCGCTCATGGAGTGCACTGTAGTGGGGTTGGCAGGCTCGTTGAAGCCTGAAGTGGCGCTGTGCGGGGCTGGCGGCGGCGCGTCGTCCCGCGAGGAGGCGTAGTATCCGTCATGGGACATCCCTCCGTCGCCTCGCTTTCTCTTGCGGTCCGCGAGCGTGGTGGCGACTGCTCCGTGCAGTCACGGACGGGTCAGGACGGGCAGGACGGCGCAGGAC
>JAABLK010000399.1:19863-29895 GCA_012295415.1 Phytophthora chlamydospora
AGGACGGCGCAGGACCTGGAGAACAAGGGGGGAGACGTCCGTCCTGGGCGATGCGGAGCGAGTTACGGGGCGAGGAAGACACCGACAAATACGCCACGAAGTCGCGAAGGCGGTGGGGCGCGCGAGGGAGGTCGGAGAAGAAAGGGGAGGTCGACACGCAGCAGGCGGCGGCTGCGATCGGACGCTGACTTATCGGGCGGCAGACTGGGGGGCCTTTGGCTCGAGGCTCAGGGTTTTCCTCAGGCGCCCATACTGGGGCGAAGAACGAAGGATTTTAGCCAATGGAAGGTGGTTTTGAGACCTAATTAGCCAATCAGAAGGTGACTTTGGTTAGAAGTGTGACAAGCACGACGTGGGTGAGGTGGTGCACAAAATGGTACAGTGTACCATGACAGCGGGATTTGTATTGTCCAATAATTCACCAATAACTCGGGCAATGCAGCCCACACTTGTCTGCACGAGTGTGAACAATGCGCAATACCACAATACCCAGCGATTGCGGCCCGCACAAAAGATGATCGTCAAGCATGCTTGCTGTGGATGTCCTCGTGCGTTGAGGAAGATTTGTCTGTGAAAGTAGTTCATAAACAAAAGTGAGATCAAACCTAAACTACTACATTGCTGCGGCTTTTCTGCCCAACTTCAACGTGGCATGAGCTTGTTAAAGCGTAATGGTGTAAGTCTTGGTCTGCTTCACCTCTTATGATTGCATGAAATCGATCGACTCCATCTCCTCTCAGTCTTCTTTGAGCGCCGCGTCCGCCAGAACGTTGAACGCGGTTTCGTCTCGTTTGATTTTCAGGCTTAGCCTGGTCAGAATCGCGTGGGCGATCGCGGAGATGAAGTGATGTCCGCAGCACTGAGATTGCAGTCTCGACCTGGGCTTGATGTTCTTGGTTAACCGCTCCAGGAAATTTGCTCAGTCGTCTCCGCTCGATGACGCACTTGCCCTTCTATGCCTGCGAACATCTTGCAGAGCTGGTACTCTCGTTGTAACACGCTTCCGGGATCTCGCTCAAATTAACCAGTTTGTTGCCTTCTCACTCAGCATGCTTGTTGAAGATTCACAGGAATCGGCATTACTTGCACCCCAATTTGGCTGTAGTTGGTCATCCTGACGCTGGTTCCGACGTCCTGCTGAAAGATTTGCATGGCTGGGGTAAGTATCACCCGCAAGCAACTAGTCCATGACACTGATGCACCCTGATATCGTCGTTAACACTGAAGCCTTCTCCGCAATGTGCTATGCAAGATGTCTTAGCTCGCTATACTTAGGTTTCGTTGGTGATATCACTGGCGATAGGCTGCCAGACACAGATAGATACCAACACATGCGCTGGGTATAATACGAAAATGAAATTGATGATACGGTATAGCGAAAACGAAGTGGAGTCCATTGTGATCTGGACAGGAAGACTACATTATATGTTTTCGTGAGCGTCAACCACGCCATGTATTGGACAGAAAAGGATCACGCATTGCCCTTGGTCAAATTCCTGATCTTCATTCTAACGTTTTGCATCATCCTCGTTACAACATATTGCTGTCTCCTTTGAGCAGCATAGCACCTTGGCGGCATGTGCTTGTCTGAATAGGGTGTAGTGGCGTTGATCAACCGAACGCCGCGGGTTATGGATACTTCGATAATTCATCGCAAACGAAGAACAAACTAGATATGAGTATCCACTTGTTGACCCAACGCAGTCTTCTGTGCTTGTTAGAGTCTTCTTCGTTCACGGAGACAGCAACGTTCTTGTTCGTATTGAGGAGCTCCTTTCATAATCAGTATTATCAGTTCTGTAGGGAGTTGTCGAGACAGTTTGGCTTGTGTGTGGTTTCCAGTACAACCGTTCCGTCGCTACCTCGAGAAAATACGACAACTTGCAACGCTTCTAGCCACCACTTGGAAGCGGGTGATCAAGTACTGATCGCACCATGTTGGATAAGGTTGCAGAGATCAAAGGCAAGGCTCCCCCTGCCGACCAAGTCGCAATCGATGACGAGGTGGGAACTGTAGCTCGTGGTGCATTGCCTCGTGCTTAACGTTTACTAACGATTTATTTGCTGCCTGGCGGTGTGAACGAATGCGGTATGTTTGTAGCTGTCTGCAAGCCCGCCGAGAAGTGAACACCTGTCATTAACTGATGCTCTACTCGCAGAATCCGAGATAATATGTGCGCAACGCTGACGAAGAAGTTCATGGACTCGATGACCAGAAGGCCCAGCAGAAATACGAGAGAATATGAAAAACAAAATGACACGGCAGGTGCAGATCGTGAAGCCCGGCGCGTCCGAGGTGGGGATCGATGCTGCCATGCGTTCTAGAGACCCTGGATCAATCTGCAAAAGCGAAATTCTGCAAGGTGGTGCAGCGGAATCTATCACCGATGTGTTCCTCCACTGCCAGGACTGGTACCAAGACGTGCTCAAACTGGAACAGGGCGTTGCGGAACTCCATCAAATGTGCTTGGATTTGGCGCTTCTGGTAAAACAGCAAGGTGAATTACTGGCGCACGGCCGCCAATTACGTGGAGCAAGGCAACCAGGAGTTGCAAAAGGCCATTAAGTACCAGAAGGTGCACCGCAAGAAAATGCTGGACGTCGGCGTGATCATCCTGGTGGCCATCGTCGTCATTGCTCTAGTGATCAAGAAGGCGTCGGAGAACACAAAATATCATGTCGAAAAGCTGCCCGACAGCAAAGTAATAAGTATTCACGTGCTCCGCCAAAGTCGCGCCATAGTTTGCAGCTCATCCACCTCGGACCTTGAAGTCGATGTGCCCTCTCGGTATCATCTCTAAAAGGGTTGCGGCTAGGGCAAATGCACTACAATTATCAAGTTAATCTTGACAATGGCTACACTACACGTTCCAGAAATGAATTCACTCATCGCCGAGCACGTGAGATGGTCGCCGGTTATTAGTAACCATTGTGATGGCGGATCGAGAGGAAGAGGACCAGGAGGCCTCGCTGCGCGCCTTCGTGGCCTCCAGCGACGGCATCATCGCCAAGACGGCGCTGCAGTACGTGGACTTCGTGCGCTGCCACCGCCGCGTCGTGGACACCGCCAAGTGGCTCAAGCTCAAGTCGGAACGAGGCGTTGACCTCTACACGGAGCGCGTGGAGCTGCGCTCGGCCCGTGGCGGCGTGTGCAACCCGCGGCGCTCGCTTCCGGACGACTGCAGCGCTGCTGACTCGTTCGGGGCGCTGCGCACCACTATGGTGAGTGCATTCGGAGGCGGCACTCTGCCTGGCACGCTCGACGACGTGATGGACGGCTTGTACGCCGACTCGACGGCGCAGATGCAGCTGAACGCTCCCATCCAGTACGGCACCATCCTGGACTGCGGTGTGGTGCGTACCTTCCGCACTAAATCGTCCGTCAAGCCTCACGAGTTCTTCGGCGTCAAGTTTGTCGAGAAGTTCGGCCACATTCCAGGCGTCATCGACCAGCTCTGCTGGGTCGAGCGCATGGACACCATGGTCACGGCCGGCGGGCGCTTCGGCTTCCAGCTCATCAAGTCGGTGGAGACTGAGGATCGCATGTCGGACCAGTCGGTGCGCCGAGTCAACATGTCAGTGTGCTACCTCTACTGCCAGGTTGCGCCGGACAAGGTGGATGTATTTATTAGGGGCATCGTGGAGCTGCCGGGAAGCTCCAAATCTCGCCGACGCCAGGAGACCATCAGCGCGGCAGGAGACTACATCCTCGCTACGATCCACGGCCGAGAGTGTCAGCGCATGAAGACCATCGCGACGCTGATCGAGAGATCCAAGACGGAGCGCGAGAGTCTCAAGTACGTTGACTGGCTCGTTGGTTCGATAGATTGCCTAGAATGCATTGTACTAACCCGTGATCGTGTCTGCTGCAGTGTTTGCCACTGCTCCAAGAGTGTCCGTGGACTGGAAAAAGTCGTACGTAGAGGCAGAAGCCCGGCCTCCGCGGTGCTGCTTGGTACATCCCGTTACGGGTCAATACTCACTTAATTGCTCTGCCGCTGCAGGAAATGTGTTCTGGCTGTCAAGAAGCCATGCGCCGTCCGAAGCTGGTGGCGGTGGTCGACGCCGACAGCAGGAAACGTGGGTCTTTGGGTGCGTTGAAAACCCTCTTGGGAAAGGTCCAGCGGGCACATCCAGTAGCTGACAGTTGTTCATGTCTATCTGCCTACAGCACCAAGCGAGTCACTGCGCGGTGCCAAGCTGCAGTCGCGCTACGGCAGTACGCGCGGCGACGGCGCCATACCGGACAGCGTGGCCCAGAGCTACCGCGAGTCCGAGTCCTTCCGCATGATGCTGCCGATCCGCGCCCCGCGAACGAGCTCCAACTACCGCAAGAGCCTCAAGCGGAAGGAGAACGTGCTCATCACCATGCTGCGCAAGCACGAACGGCAGCGACGCAGCGAGTCGGCCGCCACGACCAGGTCCACGTCCAGCGCCTAGCATGCTCCATTATCTGTCGAAAATACAAATGTGTCACATGTCGCTGCGATTGGCTGAAATTCGAATCAGCCAATCGCGATCTCGAATCTTCTCGCTCCATCTCGAGCCAAAGGCGTTGAAGTGACCGTCGCAGGGTCAAGTCTCACAACTGAATTTGCCAAGTGAAGAGCAAGACAAGAAGAACAACCAAGGTTATACACACACAACCATGGGCAAGGACTACTACGCCACACTGAACGTGGCCAAGGGCGCCACGGACGACGAGCTGCGCAAGGCCTACCGGAAGCTGGCGCTCAAGTGGCATCCGGACAAGAACCCGAACGACCGCGAGGGCGCCCAGAAGAAGTTCCAGGAGATCGGCGAGGCTTACGAGGTGTTGAGCGACAAGAAAAAGCGCGAGATCTACGACATGTACGGTGAGGAGGGGCTCAAGGGCCAGCCGGCTGGGCCCGAAGGACCCGACGGAGCCATGCCCGGCGGCATGCCTGGCGGCATGCCTGGCGGCTTCACGTACACCACGTCAAGCGGTGGCTTCCCGGGCGGAAGCTTCAGCTTCCACTCGACGGATCCGTCCAAGATCTTCGAGCAGTTCTTCGGCACCACCAACCCGAATGAGGCTGAGGGCAGAGATCCCATGGCCTCCATGTTCGGCGACATGGGCTTCGGCGGCATGCGCGGCATGAGAAGCGGCGGCTTCGGAGGCGGTGACCCTTTCGGCCAGCAGCGGCGGCCACGCGCGCAGCAGCTCAAGAGCGAGCTGGAGGTGCCGCTGGAGCAGCTGTACACGGGCTGCACCAAGAAGCTCAAGATCACGCGCAAGGTGCACGACCCGAGCTCCAACCAGATGCGCGAGGAGCAAAAGATCCTGGAGATCAACGTCCGCCCGGGCTGGAAGAACGGCACCAAGGTGACTTTTGAGGGCCAGGGTGACGCGCTGCCCGGCCGACCGGCGCAGGATATTGTGTTCGTCATCAAGGAGAAACCGCACAACAAGTTCACACGCGACGGCGACAACCTGCTGTACCGCGCCAAGCTGTCGCTGCGAGACGCACTGCTGGGCGAAGGCACATTGACCATCAAAACGCTGGACGGACGCGACGTGCCCGTACCGCTCGGCGGTGTGGTAACACCCGGCACACAACTAGTGATCTCTGGCGAAGGCATGCCGCTGCAGAAGAGCCCCTCCCAGCGCGGTAACCTGGTGGTGGAGTTCGACGTACAATTCCCCACCAGGCTCACCGACGCGCAGAAGAACATGGTGCGACAGGCGCTGTAAGCTGCCGATTTTGACGGACTAAGCTGCTATACGTGTTCATTTATTTCCTACTACTAGTAGTTGCTAATAGAAAACTTTGATACGAGACGTGCAAGTGCAAGTTCAGTGGCTCTTGCTGTTGCTCATGTGCTGCTCCTTCTGGTGGTGCAGCTCTTCCCAGCGGCCAAACGCTCCGAATCAATAAAAAAAATTAACTCAAAGTTTGCATATGTTACATTACCAGTTGGCTGCTCTCGCTCGTCCTTCTCCTCTCCTTCCTCGGCTACTCTTCCTCAGTTTCTCTCTGCTTTTCATGTTTTTGAACTCGAAGCCGCCCGGTCTTCCTTCTTCCTTCGGCTTTCGGCTGGCTTGATTTTTTCTTGTCTGGGTGGTCGGCTTTCCTCGGCTTTTCTCCTCATCTTGGGCCAGGCGAGCGGACGTAACGCATATGCAACGAGAGCAGCTGAAAGAAAAGAACCAAAGCAACGCGCAACTCCATCGTCCGTCCGCCTTTCGCCGACCCGAAGTCGCGTGAGGAGATAAAGGTGGCCCGACGTGCGCTCGTCGTCTGTCTGTCCGTCAGCCGCTCCCTTCACATGGTGCCGCGGCGGATGTGCTGGTAGACGAGCCCCTCGGGCGTGAGCTGCGGCTTGTAACCCGAGGACGCGGCCCAGGCCTGGATGTTGATGTCGTCCTTGGTGGTCTTGACGACGTCGGCCGCCTTCTTGGCCTGCTGCTCCTTGGCCTTGGCCAGGATCTTGGACACGCCGTCGGCGAAGGCGTTGGCGTTGTCGCCGCACTCGAGCTTGAGCACGTCCACCTTGAGCTGCATCTGGTCCAGCAACGCCACGCTCTCCTTGGCCAGCTTGCGCTCCATGCGGCGGCGCTCGCCGTTGAGGCCTGACAGCTGCTTTTGCAGGCGGTTGACGAGGAACTCCTGCTCCTGCTCCAGCTCGTTCTCCAGGTGCACCTTCTCGTGCAGGATCTTGGCCACCTGCGACTCGAGCGCCTTGCGCACGCCGTCGTCCTCATTCTGCAGCTCGCTGAGCAGCCGCTCCTTCTCGGCGCGCGCGGCCTCGAGCTGCTTGGACAGGCGGTTGACGATGTACTCCTGCTCGTTCTCGAGCTTGTTCTCCAAATCCACCTTCTCCTTGCGCAGCTGGTTGAGCTTCTTCTGCAGGCTGTTGGTCAGCAGCTCCTCCTCGCGCTCCACCTCGAGCGCCAGCTTCTCCTTCTCGCTCTTGACGTCGTGCAGGCGCTTCATAAGGCGGTTGGTCATGCGCTCCTCCTCGAACTCGGTGGACTCGCCCAGCGCCACCAGCGACGCGCGCAGCGACTTGACCTCCAGCTCTAGCGCCGCCGTGCGCTGCCGCTCCAGCAGTAGAGCGTCCTCCTCGGGGCTGGCCATCTTCACTTTTGCTTCGCTCCTTCCTTTTGTCTCGACTCTTCGGAAATGAACCAGAGAAAGCGCGCGCGATAAAAATCGGAAATAACCGGGAACCGTGCGTGCGATGGGCAACTTCAACTTGCAGACGAATCTTTATCTTTTGCCTTTGCCGCATTGATGTCAAAAGTTGTCATTGATGGCAACGACTTCGTTTCGAGGTGAAAACTGCAGCCGCGGTTGCCTGTGCGAGATGAGGTAAGGCCCAGTTGGGTTTGGAAAGCAAGATTCGACGGTGTCGGCTCTGCTTGTTAGTTGTGCGGCTGGTTGGCTCTATGGTCTTAACGCGTGTATGGCAGGACATTTCTCACGATTGTTGCGAGTAATTCTCAATGAAGTGAAGCGTCCAGCTGAGCACTCACTTTACCGTGAAGTGTTGTCACGTTGAATGGATACACTGTTTGGCACAAGGTCAAAGCTCTCCCACTCCATGAATCGTCCCAACTAGGGCGATGTGGGTAGAGAGATAGTGTCGAATCCGGCCTCGGTTCTGTAGCGGGAGGACCCGGGGCCGCGAAATGGTGGCATCTTGAGCAGCGTTGTGCCAATTATAATTTTAATAAAAGCACTGCAAAATTGTCTGATTCAATGACAATGTTTAATTGCACCTCAATGTGATAATTATATTGGAGCGCCGTTCGCGGTCTGTTGAAGGACTTGGTGAAGCTGGACGGTGTGACGCTCGAGCTGTAGAAAGAGACAATTACCATGTTGGATTTGGTGCCTTGCTCGACCACTGCATTGAGTGCTATCCAGTCACCAAGAAGTACCTGAGTGCGAGCGCGTCCATCGTCAGCAATGCGGTGTTCGAGCGTGCAGTCGTAAAACTGCAGTCTGGCAAAAGACTCTCTACGGCGGAGAAGGCCGTGAGTACCAGGCTTCAGGTGCCTGACGATGGCGCAGCTGTGGAAGCGGATGATGTTAGCAGCGCAGAGATAACAGCCACATCGTTTGCTAAGCAAGCTCTTAAGCGCCGGCGCATCGCAGCTCCCAGCGAGGTCTACATCAACACCGACTTCATCCCCCCTACCTCAAACATCTGTGAGCGGCTTTTTCCACAGTCGAAGCTCTTTTTGACAGAGCAACGCTGTGCAATGAAAACTGCAACACTGGAGATGCTTGTCTTCCTCAAGGATAACCAGAGTATATGGTAAGGAAGTAGCACAGCACTGAAGACTCCACCTACAGTACAATGTCAACATTGAACAATTAACATTGAACCGTGACAGCACATCTCAATCAATTAACCAATGTATATTGTCACAACGCTGATCTTGAGTGACCGACCGAAGGTCGACCGCGTGTTCACAACCGCGTCGGTATTGAGATTCGGTTGGCTGCTGGGGCTCCAAGTTGAAGTGAGGTTGGACATGACACATTGTGTTCTAGAAGGATGGGATGGTAATATTCATCCCGAAATTCTAGAATGTCAATCGTAGTGCTGCTCTGTCAGAATTCTCTCACTCTGAAATTTGCCAGCATCTAAGCAAGTCAAGTAAACACACAACCATGTTTGATGGCTGGGATGCCGTGAGAGCTCCCTTCTGGAACCCCATGACGACAACGGAGCGGTCAATGATGGATCTGAACCACAAGAGCGATCTCATGCAGCGGCACTTCCAGAACAGGGTGTTCTCCACTGACATCAACGACAACGCGTTTTTCAGAGGCCTACCCGTCCAGGCCAGAGATCAGAGCACCAAACGACTCAACAATGACACAAATGACGGAAAAGGTGACAAGGAGTCCAAGAAAGTTTCTCAGAAGAGCGCGTCGAAGATAAACTTAAGCAGCAGGAGGGGCAACATGGCCGACAAGAATGATCGCGACGATCGACATGTCATCTCTACCTATTCGTTTCGTATCTCCACCATCGTGGATGACAAGGGCCGACAGGTTTCGAGCACGCGCAGACGCTACGAAGACTCATCCGGCCGTCTTAAGGCCATGCACGAGCGACAGGTTGAGGGGAAGAAGTTGCTGCACAACGTGGGACCGCAACAGTAAAGAGGATCAGGGTAGACTCAAGTCGGTGTGCTCAAGCGGCACACCGGACGAGTTCGAGGCTATGTGGTTGAAAACGCCGATTGGCAGGGCCGAGAAGAAGATCATCAAGGAGCAGAGCGAGGAAAATCCCACAGAGCTCAGAGCTGGAGATGAGGAAGAGACATTGCCCAGATCGAAGCTGTAATTGTTGCAGGAGTGAGGAAGGCGGTGAGTACAAGTTCCAGACCAATGGAGGCGATCTATAATGAATGCTATTCGGCTTCACTCAGGTTCTGTCCGGTCTCGCGGTGTTCGTTCTCGTCCATCTTCGAATGCTTCACTCTCTGCACCAATTCCAGAATTACTCGATTTGTGACGATAAACTAGGATAGCCACCATTTGAAGAAGCATCATCCGCATCATTGGACGGGCAACGTCATGAAGGCCAGAGCTTGTCGATGACGCAGGCGGCATCGTCTGGCACAGATGAATGTGAATCTCATTGCGATAGCCGCCATCACTAGGGGCCGAGTGTTCCAGATCCCGACGGATTTGGGCTTTCTTGAGCCCGATGAAGCAACGTATCCAGCGTCAGGGGACCAAGCTCCGAGCCTGAAGAAGTCATAACCGACGTCATTCGGACCGCCGTTGGAAGGGCCTTGAGTTTGAGCGCCACACCGGGACCCTGGCTTCCTGGACCTGAAGCAGAGTTACCGTTAGAACTGGAGCCGGACGAACCCATCGAAGTCGTTGGGGTCGGAACTCGACCAAGAAGCCCGATCTGAGCCTTCACTGGGGGGGGGGGGGGGGGCCCCGGGATTGTCCCCCCCCGCTGAGACGCGGATGTACTAGCGGCATCCGTTGTGTTTACGTTCAGCCTTCCCGTCGCCCCCACCAGAACCCCGCC
>JAABLK010000039.1:0-51863 GCA_012295415.1 Phytophthora chlamydospora
ACCGCCTTAGGCCTTTCAGGAGCCGAGGAGGAGCGCGTCATCTTAAACTCCGCTACCGTGCAAGAGCCCCGAACCGTGTCCGAGACGCTGACCGCCAAGGGGACTCGGGACACCATATCACTCGTGTTTCGAAACGGATTCCCAGCAGTTGCCGCTCTTAACTTCACTTCGTGCTCCTTGAATCGCAGGAAAATTGGGTTGATCACCCCAATGTTCGAGTGCTCTCGCTCCAGAAGTGCCAGTCCGTGGCACATGGCATTATCGTCCATCCACACGTTTTTCCGGAATGTCAATAGCGAACGATACGGGATCTCACCAAACGGCGTAGAGCGTCCACCACGGAGCAAAAGCTGCTTGATAGCGTTCTCCCGCTCGATCAGATCGCTGCTAACACCATCGGACAGTTCGTCAGGTATGCCAACGCGCTTGATACTCGTATTGCTTGCCCAGTTGATAGCAGCCTCCGTTTCCGCTAAATATCCCATGACCCTAGCAACACCAAGCACATGACAGAGATGTAAGTGTCAACACTCATACACACTCGGTACCTGCAGATACAGTGATGTAACTGCACACACTCGAACGGTACTCAAAGTAACAAATGTGGGAATTTGAGTAGCGCCATGTTCATTCACTTACATGGCCGTAGACATCGTTCACCATAAACGAGAACAGCTTGTAGCGCGACTCGTTCGTATTGTGAGTGGCGTCAATGAGCAGAACTTCCGGGAACGCCTTGAACCAGCGCCGCATCTGCCTTGTTTGAAGCGTGATCGTCTGCGCCGTTTTGTCGTCGCCGATAGACACTGTCGCTCGATTACCACGACTTTCACAAACTTCTCGTAGAACAGCCTCAAGGAGTTCTTCGGTTATCTCTTTTCCTCGACGCTTCTCCCTCAGCCTGGCCACCATGTTGTGCACATCTCGTAGCGTGACGTTCTTGCCTACGTACAGAATTCACAGCATCGTTAGCAATATGCACCCCAAATGACGTACGAATGCGTGTTACCCGTCTTCTTGCGAAGATAGTGCATGATCCGCTTTGGCTTTGATCCAGCAGCCTGAAGCTCGTCCACGAAAGCAAGAAGAGCCGAATCTTTAACTTTTCTGTTGGAGACATGGTTCTCGAAGATGGCCTTGGACACAGTATGGTTTGTGCTTGACGTTACAGTCGGTCACGCGCACCATGAATGCGTTCGCACTCGTATTCCAGACGACAGCGGCCTTGATGTTGGCCTTGCACCCCGTAGATTTGTCGAGGAATGCCTTGTATATGCCTTTACCTCGGCTTTTCCGCTGCCAGCCATGGGTACAGACCATCTTTATCCAGACGTTCTGGAATGACTCGGGAATGAGGCGATTTGATGGACCAACGTGCATATCCTCTGAAGTTGGCGCCGCGAAATCCTGAGTGGAGCGTCTGGTGTCCTCGCTGTCGCATGTTGACGTCGTCAAGCCGTCTGGCGGCCTCCGCAGGGCTTCGATCTCTCGGTTTCGCTTTTGGACAGACGTGGAAGTGCGCTGGCGAAATATTTGGTGCGTGGTGGCCTGGTACTCTTCCAGGTAGGCGCGGAAGGCGTTCCAGTCCTCGTGCCACTCCACATCAACCGGAGAACAAACCCACGAGCTGCTGGATGGGACCTGTCGCTCGGGCTCGCTGTCGCTCATTGCTGCAGCTCGGCCTGAAAAGCATACACCACACGTGTCATCACGCGCTCAATAGAACGCAGCGGGGTCGTACACTCATACCTGTCGACTTACCGGATTCTTGCGTCTGAACTTGAATGATCGAGATTTCGAAATGTAGGGCTCAGAGCGCTTGAGAATGGAAGAAAGGGGGGAGGAGGGGTGTCATATTTCAGAAATTCCAACTGTTGCAAATTTGATGTGCGGTATTTTTCCACGCGTAAACTTGCTTTTTTACAGTATCTATTCGTTAAGGTATGATTCTACTCAGTGCATCAATTCGTGCCGGGAAGTGCCATTTGCCTCTATGTGTGCGGAGCTGGTGACGCGAACCAGTTCCAAAGTTAATTTGGCCGAGTTTTGCGAGTTCCAAATCACCCCCTACTCTCCTTTTTATACACCCGGTGTTGATTCCCCTTGGCCACCAAATATTGACCGAATGTATAAAATGAAACCGAAAATGTCGATTTTGTGCTGTTTATATTCTGTTGCTCTAGACTACTAGTACTCCTGCCCGCACATGGATGTCAAACCGCAGGCGGAGTCAACACACAAAACTTGTCACGTTTACGCGATATGTCGCAGACCTGGTGTCCGTCGTGGTCCTCAGTGCGCACTGACTCAGTGCGCAACGTGCAGCCTCGACACAAGAGCAATGACCAGCAGCTACCCACCGGTGCCGTCGTTCGGTTCGGGATCTCCGAAGGAGACGCTATGTACGGAAAGGCCTGCGACTGGGTCTTTTAGTGCTCCACCTGCTAAGAGGACCCGGAGGACAGCGAAAAGTCCCAAACTCAAGATGCCAAAGATCCGGACCAGCGTCAGACGCAGGGTGAGCGTTGCCTGATCAATGGATCTCTTGCATTGGAATTGGGAGGGCTGACGTGTACATGTATGTGTGAATGTTGAATGTCAGACGGAGATCGAGGAGCTCACAGACGAAATGACGCGTCTGATGAAGAAGATGGCGCACTTGGAGGACCGGAGCCGAGTGCTGAAGCAACGCCAAGAGCTGCTGCAACGCGAGATGCTCAACCGGACCATGCGGGAAGCGCTGCATGCCCAACGACTATCATTTGCCAGCACGGTGGCCATGGCCGCACAGTTTTTCGTACGTCCTTCCTGACAGGGCTATTGTAGTAGTAGTGTGCAAGGGCTTTGAACTCATTCGGTTTACTGCATGCAGTGGAACCACTCGACGGAGTTGTTTGACTTCCCTGCACGACTGAGCAGAGATCCGGTTGAGCGGGACGCTTCTCTGCTAAGGATGAAGCGCGACCGACTGCAAGTGGGCTATCATTTTATGTCCCAGCATCAGCACGACATGCCGTCGACGGAATACCGTGACAAGAAGAAGTTCGAGGCCGCAAACGGCGACTTCGTGTCCATTCACTTCGAGGTGTTGCCGCTACCGGGAGCGCGTAGCGTTAAGGCGGTCGTCGACGCGCTGCAGTTCTTCGTTTACAACATCGAGATCAGCATTTCGGAGGCTGTGGGCGATATCACGATCCGTGAGAATGACGACGCCAAGCCTGGTAGTCCCGTGGCGCAGCACCGCCTTGTTGCTACGGTGGCTGACACGGTGCAGACCGACACAAATAACATCGCCTTTGCTGAGTACCGACCAGCAGGGAGTGGGGGGCAAGAAATGGGGCTCATGATCTGTGACGCCGTGGATGAAGATGAACTGTTCCCTTATCGCCCTGAAGCTCGCATAAGACAAGACATGACGAAGGTCACAATGATTGCTTGGAACCACAACAAAAAGGGGAGGCCCATGATCGTCATGACTCGGTGGTGGTGCTTGCGGATCCACAGATCGGACATCTCCCTACCGCCGTTCGTGGTGGAGCGCATCAGGGAAGGCACAGAAAAGGTTGGCGCGGCCATGGTATCGGCGGCAAGACGTGCTGGCGATGCTGGTGGTCGCGGCATGTTCCTGTAAGTCCGACGACGGCTTCTGTCTGTAAGGGAGGGGGGGGGGCAACCGAGGGAAATTTAACCACGCAAAAGACGATGTTGGTGCGAGTTACGTCGCTGAACACGTTGGGCTCGACTGAGCTAGCTGATACCGGCGGATTCGGTCCATGTCGTCGGCGAAATCCTGGTGTTTCAGACACTCGCATCCGGATACATTCGAATCACAGTATCGTTTCCACTTTTTCCTTCCTCTTAATTCAAGGTCGAGTTGCTGTCCACGGGTCTTCCGCCACATACTTGCTGGCTGCTGGGATCTGCCAAACCCGAAGAGCCTCAGTCAAACCAGGGAACTCGGTTTCGATCTTGCTTCGAAGTTGCTCGTCCACCACCTCGTTGCCAGCAGCGTTGAAGTGGATCCCGTCCACCAGCATCGCGTTTCGTGTCGCCAATGGCATGGCATTAAAGTGCGCATACAAATCCAGCACAGGAACCTTCAGTTCGTTGGCGGCTTCCACACAAGCGCGTGAATAGTTCCCGGTTGCTGCATCCGACCGGTCGAGCCGTCCGCGCTTCGCATCCGTTCGCTCCGCAGCGTACTTGGCTCTGGCTTCGTCGCCAATGTGAGGCGGCGTGATCATCAAAATGCTCGCATCTGGAACTGCGCTCTCGAATGCCTTGACAATCTCAAGCAGGTTGCTTTTGTACTCCTCGATAGGAACGTGCATCTCGGAGTTACTGCCGTTCACCAGCACAGCATCGTTCGTGCCGAGCCAAACCGTGATCAACGAGGGCGGGCTGTACGCTTTGTTGCTGATCTCTTGCTCCAGGACTGGCATCACGTACTTGAGAAACCACTTGGTGTTGTAGCCCGAAAACCCTCGAGTGATGACGTCGCTGGAGCGCGTGTACCGGGCCTGCAGCATTGCAACCCAGCCTTGCGAGGAAGGGTACGTGCCTTGTTCGGTGAGCGAGTCCCCCGTGAGCAGCAGGACTAGGCGCGAGTTTGCTTGACCATTTCCAGTAGTCACTGAGACGGTCGTCTGGGAGGTCACGGACGAAGCGAAACCGGCAGCAAGAGTGAGGACCAGCAGTCCCCGAATTGTGAGGAACGAGGCTGCCATTACGCTGGCTGCAAAGTGAGTTTTGAGGGAAACATTGGTCGGCAGTCTGGTAGACAGCCTTTGTGCGAAAACGACGCTACAGCCTACAAGAACGACTTACAGGATCTGCTTGTGCCGTCGGGTAATCATTACTGCGCTGCTGTAGATGTAAGCATCCGTACTTCTTCAGAAGCGATAAAGCCTCACGGTGTAGAGTTCTTGGCACCTCAATGGCCGGACGTCCGACGTGGCGGCAAAGTTCAGAAACCGCCCAAGAAACGGACCTGTACAGTTGAAGTTGCGGCTTTCCGACTTCCTCACTCTCGCATCCGCTGTCTCCAGCAGCTTCCAGGCCCGCGCTAACTGTTGTTTTCCAATGCAAGCGCACTCACAGGAGAACCGCACGCTTCTGAGTGGCCGTCGCGTCGTTCGTCGTCGGTTTGGGCTGCCCAAGCTTCGTGTATGCGAGCTTCGCGTGCTCATAGTGTCGCTCGTGGTGTTCGTCGGTGTTTACATGGCGGTGGAGCTGACAAAGAAGCGCCGAGTCGGTCCAGCGGTGGCACAGCTCAAGCTTTTCAAGCCGCTGTTCGAGGCACAAGCCCCACCCAAGACCTTGTTCCCGTATACGGACGAGCAGAAGACGTTCCTGCCGCCCATGTACATCGCGCCCGGCATCCTTGGGTCTCGACCGATCCCGACGAACAATTGGTGGGGAAATATGATCGCAGCCACGCAAGAATGGGAAGTACAGCCTATCTGGGCGAACCCGTACTCGTTGCAGCCGACACTCACGTCAGCGCCCTACGGTCTCATGGTCAGCTATCCGTACCCTACGCGGGTCTTCGGAGGAGGTCGCACTGGTAACGGCATAGCGGAGAAGTTCTATCTCCATGGCCATTCGCCTGACTTGACGTTCTCAGCCGAGGAGTTCTCTACTGCTCCTGTCTTCGAGGTGTTCGACTGGGACGATTTGAGTGTTCACGTCCGTCTCAAACCCCACGCAACGAACACAAATGATAGCAAACTGGAAGCAACGTTGGTGAGCGGCATGGCCTTTGTCACGGCAAAGTACGCGGGGCTTACACCCCGACTCCATACTGTTCACGCGATTCTCACTGTGAACGGACAGCCGACAGCTTCAGGCCTCTCAGTCACGGGCGATCGCTTCGTGCTTACATTCAACAACGGGCAGACCTGGACGCTCTACTTCTCCTCACAAGTTACGCTTAATCTCGAAGGATTCTCCACTTTGGAAACCTCAACGCTATTCACAGGCATTGTGCGTGTAGCTCTCATCCCGGATGCGAGGAAGCAAAACGTCTTTGACCAAGCTGCGGCCTGTATCCTAGAAGGTGGTAACGTAGAGGCACAAGATTTCAATACTTACGCGTACGTGTGGAAGACGAGTGGATCGTGCCAAGCGCCTGGCGGATTGCTGCATTATGCACAGGTTCATCACGTTGAAACACTTGATAGATCGACTGCAATTGAGGCGGAAGGCGTCGTAGCGTACTCCACCACAAGAGGACCGATGCAAGCATTGCTTACGACAACAGCTTCGCCTGTGTGGCGATTCACAGACTCAACGGATATCCCGATCTCTTTTTATCCACCGCGCTCACCTTCATCAAGTGACGTCGAGAAGCACAAGATAAAGGAAACGCTAGTCAAGGATATCGCTTCCATGTGGAAGATCTCCATTGACGGCAGCTACTACTTTAACGGTAAAGCGGCGCAGAAGTACGCGTCGCTTTGCCTTATGGCGGCAGATCCCTCCGTGACGGGTACCGGTCCAGACTCGATAGAACTACTGAGGCAGTGCCTGACGAAGCTGAGGACAGTACTTGCACCATTCCTGACCAACTCGTGGAAGTACACGCTCAAGTACGATACGGTTTATCGAGGCATTCTGAGCTCTCAGGGCTTCGCTCTCAACGACGTGAATGCGGACTTTGGCAACACGATGTACAACGATCATCACTATCACTACGGCTACTGGATCGTGACTGCTGCCATCGTCAACAAGCTCGATCCCACGTGGTCTGGGCTAGCGGAACTGAACCGTATGGCGAGCTTCCTCGTGCGAGATGTGGCCAATCCGTCTTGGACTGACCCGTACTTCACCAAGTTCCGCAGTTTCGACTGGTTCCGGGGCCACTCGTACTCTCACGGAGTCTTGTCATTTGCCGATGGAAAAGACCAAGAGAGTTCGTCGGAAGACATGAATTTCCACTACGGCATCGCGCTGTTTGGCCAGGTGACTGGCGACGAGGAGCTGGCGAGTATTGGAAAACTTATGGTGAAGGTCAACGCCCGTGCGATCCAGACATACTTCCTGCTCACAGACTCCAACCGCGCCCAGCCTGCGATGTTCAAGTCCAACAAAGTGACTGGGATTCTGTTCGACAATAAAGTGGACTACGCGACGTGGTTCAGCCCCGAGAAGTTCGCCATCCACGGCATTCAGATGATCCCGATATCGCCTGTGACTGAGTACGTTCGCACCCATGAGTTTGTCAGCGAAGAATGGGACCAGGTCATCTCAACGATCCCGGATGTGGTTAACGACAACCTGCGAAACCCGTGGTTATCGCTCCTCTACGCAAATTATGCGACGGTGAACAAGACAGCAGCTCTGGTGAAGCTGGAGCGAGCGAAGATGGACGATGGGCTGAGCCGATCGTGGGCGCTGTACATGGCAGCGACCAGACCAAACAATTAAGGGAATCAGCGCCGAACATTTGAACGCATTGAGCTCGCCGTAAACTTTCCTAGACGCAAGAAACGAGCAGATGATAATAAGAAATACGAAGAAAATCGTCGATGCTATCGAAACGGTAATTGGAAAATTGTCCGGCCGAAATAAAAAATCCTCGATCTATGGCTGACATTGCGGGGGCGCCGGAACGCAGGCAAAACCAATATTTAAACCGTGGCGCGTTGGCGTATTGCTCGTTGTTTGAAAGCAAACTCTTCGATGGAGACTGAACGGAAACCAATTCAAAAGTAAGTTTAGTGCAAGTTTGGAAAACCGTCGCAAGGTCGAGGGGCCGCGTCGCTCAAAGACGTTGAGGGAGCTTCATGGCGTCTGTGTTGCGGCCCGTGCTGGTGGCAAAGGAAGTCGATGAGGAGAGCGAAGCACTTCGCCTCTTTCTACATCCTCATGGGTCGATTGACAAACTTCAAGTGAAACTAACCGAGTTAAGCGGTGAGCCGCCTGCTCTGCCAGTGGACTGTGAAGACGAAGGTCGAAACAGCTCGCAGTCGTTGCTGGAAGATGTGCTGCTTTACTTGGTTGTCCGGAAATTCGGAGCTACGGCGGACTCTGCGGGAGGTAAAGTGATTCTTGGCGTTGAGCAACCAGTTCTGGCTCGTTGGGGCAGCCAAGGCTTGCAACAACTACAACAATCTGTCGAGACATTGCACGAGTAAGCAACAACGAATAGGAATGCATGTTGTATGATACAACTAATGCACCATGCAATGTTTTCCTCGTAGACTTTTGCTCAAGAGCGAGTGGGGTGCAGGAGAGGTCTCCACTTTGAGTCGAGTGGTCAAAAGACTCCAGGATCCTCGTGCTCGTCAGCGCTTTCTAGCTTTTTCCTTTCAGGTCCTTCGACAGACTTCACTAAAGCTTGATGAAAGGTTTTACGACGAAGCCGGTCGTCTCTTGCTGCTTGGGGTGACCGATTTGTGGTCTGCGATCCGAAAAGACTGCGCCAAGACTGCCGCTCTTATCGTCTTTGGCTTCCCGTCAAAACTCCACATCGACCAATTCATGGACAGTCTACTCTGTGTCGCTATCGGCTCTCGAAGTGTCAGCGCAGACAAAAGCCAGGTTACGGCTTGGACAGAGCGGGAAGGTGCTTTACTTGCGCTTTCGTTCCTTCTGCGCTCCATAAAGTTGATTTCTACAGGAGAACAATCTTCGACTGAGGAGAAACTTCCAGTTTCCCAGGTAAAGGACGACATCAAGGGCATTCTGGGTGTCCGTCAATCTCCAGCTGTGAGCTACCGCCTCGGTTCTCACTCGTTGACTCAATTGCCGCGGTGCTTGGTACAAACGCTGAAGCCAGCGATCTACCAGTGCATTCGTCACGATCAACTCAGTGTTCGACAACTCGCGGCCCAGTGTCTGGTGGAATATGCCAGTCTGTGTGAAGAATCAACACGGCTGCTTGTCTTCCAGGAAGCGATCAGTAAGCTGAATCGCATGAACCGGAACGGCAACCTCGAGGAGAACGAGACGGCTGAAGAATCCGAACTTCTCGATGCTTTTGAAGCAGAAAGTTTTCTCGATGTTCTAGCCAGGCTGGTCCCATATTTGCCCTCACCCTTTTTGCTGAAACACTGGAAATTTGTGTTCCCAACACTGGAGAAGTACGTGATGCACGTCGCGTCCAGCGTCCGCCAGAAGAGCAGCAGTGTGGTGCTAGCGTTGGCGAAGCTGAGCTTGAACAGCCTCGCTCAACAAAGCAAACCCGCAAGCTCAACTTCTACCGAAGCGTCTTTGAAGCTGATGGTTCAGATGTTGCTATCGCTTTCCAAGAGCTGCAGCGATGAAAGCGACTTGTGCTGGCAGCGGAAAGAAGGTCGGCTCTTGAGTATTGACGTTCTCATGAGCGTCATCGGTGAAAGTCTCGTCACTTGTGGCAGCGAATCAAGTAAGTTACTGGGGCCAAAGACCGAACCTACGGAATCTCAGCGCCAAGCAGGTCCAGTGAATAACTTGAAAGGATTCCTTTGGGCTCATCATCATTCCCAATTGGCAACGTGGGCTCATGAGACGGAGGAAGCGCGGGTTCAACAAGGCTGGTCACTTGTTCAAGCTATCAACGCTTGGCTTGAGAAGAAAGGAGGTCCAAATGGAGTGCCGTCAACGAGTCTTGACTTCTGGCAGCAGGTTCTGAGCGGGTGCGTCACTCAGACAAAGAAAGCGTTTCAGTCATCGCAATTCGAGCTGCGCCGAATCTCCCGTCAACTTCTTCCAGGGTTAATGAGGATCATCATTTGGACAAACCAACTGGAGTTTCTATCATCGACGGAGCTCACGGACACTTGTGCTGGAACATCTTGGACTTGGGCGTGCGTGAAGTACAGTTTGCTGCATTTGCGATACCTGGACGAAAGCCTGAATGCTTTAGGTATTCGTCGTGAAAGTTCTGCTTCGCTCAAACTAGAAACGGATTGGAAAACTATTTGGAATGGAATCCTGGCGATGGAAAAGATCGTAGAGAACAATCCGGTGGATGCTGAAACGATAGTGGCAAAAGTGGAGGCTCAAATGATGGCATTCTGTTGTTTTGGAGCGTCTGCAGACCCACCTCGCCATGTAACGTGCCTTTTAGACTGTGCATTGCACTTGATTCACGCGGAACTTCCAGAAACCATGCAGCTACGAGCACTAACTGGGATGAAGAAGTCATCTACAATCGGTGATAACACGTTGGACCGTCAGCTGTGCGTCTTCCTCGTTCCTCTACTTCCTGCAGTTGCGGCAACTTTGCAGCACGTAGCTGAAAAACGAGGAATCGACTCCATCCTGGCGGAATCTGAACTCTCTTGGAGTTCTCGGTGGCTTTGTCTGGAGCGGATTATTCTGTCTTGGCTTTCGAGTGAGGATATGTTTCGTTGGATCACGTTAAGCAAAGCAGAGGCCGAATCCCAACTCCTAGAGAGCCTGGCCGTGCATCTTCGTTTCTCGATAACTACGTTGCCGCCAGCTGAGGAGGACGAGGAGATTGGTCGAGCTATTCAGTGTCTTGCCAACACCTGGACTCCCTCAGGAACGCGACTGAAAGACGCCACCTTTATTAATTTGATGAGCATTCATTTACATTTGTGGCTGAGAAGCATCAAGATCGGAAGCGACAACACGGAGAAGGTGGCTGCTGTTGTAGCTCGTCTCTATAGCCAGAGACAGCAGCAGATCATAGCGCCTGAGGCTAAACCGAAACCTTTGACGAACTCGGCAGAAGCGTGGGATGACTGGGATGAGGATGAGGACCAAGTTCAGCCGGCAACTCCAGTAGGGAAGGTTGAGGAGGCTCGGGGCTTCACTCTCAAGGACAATTTGTTCCAAGACGTGCTCGAGTCGCTCGATGCCAGTCAGCTAAACCTGCTGAGCGAAGCCACGAGCGCTCTCCCCAGCCTAGCAGGAGTTCAAGACGTTCCTATTCAGCATATCGCTCGAATGCGGGAGCAGCTTCACGCGTGCTTGTGCATGAAATAGCATATATTCTGCACATTCGAACTCTTTAGTCTCCAAGATCAAGACTCAGTGCACTTAGCTCCAGCAAATTCCACATCCACATGCAGTGAGCCAGTGCCAAAGCCGCCACTAACACGGTCAGCACGACTTCCCAGCTCAGCATTTCTTCTAGTATCGCCTTCACCCTCTGCGGTGAGCTTTCGACCGGATAATTTACGTTCTCTGTCTCGTTAGCTCTGGCCAAACGTGAGTCTTGCTCCGAAGCTTTTGCAGGTACTTCTCCAGACTGGCGAAGCTCTTCGTCTCCGCTGCTTTCATCCAGAATACTCCTCTCAGGCTCAAAGTCACTTGATTCCAGCATTCTTTCTCCTGGTCCGTCCCTTGAGAAGTAGTCCACGATCACCAGACTCGACAGCGAAGCCTTGTCCTCTGGTAACAACACGACGGTGCTAAATGCCTGGTCGTCGCTGTCAACCTTCTCCTCGTGCATTGGCATCTACGGATTGATAAGCCAGCGCTTCCCTGATCGGCCGACTGCTCCTTCGTGGTCGAAAGCCGTCAGTGACATCTCAAATCTCAAACCGTCGCGACAGTGGGGAATCAACTTCAAGATACTTTTTGCAAAATACGACACACAATTACGGACTATTCATCGCTCTCACGTCCCGTATCCGTGACTGGTGTGGAAAGAATGGCGGCTTCTGGCAATGATGCAGCGTCGCAACGTACGCTTCGCTTCGTGTGTGGGTCTCAACGCGGTGCTGCGAAGGCCCCACCACAAAGGGCAGCCGTAGAATCGGCAGTGAAGCGTCAGCGTGTTGAAGGTCCTTCCGTGGTGGAAGTGCATCTCGTGGAGCTCATCCGCGACTTGGACGAGGCCAATGAGGATAACGACAAGCACTACGGATTGTTTCTGTGGCCATCGGCGCTCTTGCTGTCTCGATTCGTCGCTCACCAAGCTGATCGACTCTGTAGTGGAAAAGTTGTTCTGGAGTTGGGCTGTGGCACGGGTCTGCCGTCGATTCTAGCTGGGAAATGCGGTGCTTCAAAAGTCTACCTAACAGATCGCCCCGACGCTGCCGACGTCCAACGCAACGCCGAAGCCAACATCAAGATAAACAAACTCGAAAGTTGTGCCACGTTCATTCCATTGACTTGGGGTGACATGCACGTCTCGGACGAGACGATGTCCATCTTCCAAACAGTCGACGTCGTGCTCGCCGCCGACTGCTTCTACCAATCTGAAGGTTCGATCTCAACTTCTTCACCCCAAGCAACTCAACTTAACTTGCTTTACTTCTTCTTCATTCATCTGTAGATTTCGAGAAGGTACTCGCGACGGTCGCCCTCATCATCCGCTGTAGCGCTGCCTGCAAGTTCTTCTTCTCGTACCAATTGCGCAGTATCAACCGATCAATCGCGCCGCTGCTTTCTCGCTGGGGGTTAATCGCCACTGCAATCGACAAGAACTTACTCCTAGACGATGAAGATGAAGACTTTGACAGCATCTACCTCTACCAAGTCACTAAACGATGAAAATACGCAAATGCAATGCAATCGATGGCTCAGATTCGCCTTTTATCATGTTTCTCTCACAGTTCCTCTCATGGGCTAGAAACTTCCAGATGGAAGCTGTGCCTCCCACGATCTAGAGAGCGTACGCGTGGGGCTCTCGCAGTAGCCTCTTCAGCCTTTCAATGGGAGGATTTCATAATATATCCCTGCTCAGGGTATCCGTAACGAGTGAAGAATGGGGCTCTATCGTCCACCCGTTTCTTTCGGAGACCTCATTAACACGGGGATTTTCCTCACGGAACTCGAGACTAGAAATACATGCTCATCACCGCCATCGAATAGAAAATACACTCCATCCACATGCACAGGGGGGCAGCGACGTACCGTCGTCGTCGCCGCCTTCAATCTTCGCTTCCTCCTCGTTTTCAGCTTCTAGAAAATGCACAATGCTCCAATGCGCACGCCGTTCTGGTCTCTCATTGGTCGAATGCAGTTCAACTCTTATTTTCAGCCAATGGTAGACGTTTATGTATGTGGTCGTGGCGCTTGGAATCACCATCGCCGCACACTCAAATCTTCCAACAAGCGCATCATGTTCGCCCGAGTTGCTCGCGTCGCCTCTCTCGCCGCCGTCCGCCGCACGCCGTGTGTGGCGCTGCGTGCGCTGCAGACCCGCGAGAAGTCCTCGCTCGCCTCCATGCTCAACGTACGCCGCTTTTTTCCGCTCTCTGACTCGCGCTAGAAAGCCATGTATCACAAGCTCCGATTTAGCTCACTTTTAGCCGTGTTTTGTCTTTTGCAGCGCGAGATCACCGAGGAGAAGGCCAACTGCTTCGAGGAGCCGGAGCTAGAGGAGCTGCGACTGAAGGTCGAGTCGGCCTTCAAGATCAAGGAGGCCCCCGGCGTCATGGAGGTCCTGATGCAGGGCACCATTGGCGACGACTCCATCAAGATTAAGTTTAACGCTCAGGACACCGTGGAACTGGAGGACGAGGACATGTATGACGATGAAGAGGAGGAAGCAGATGACCAAGAAGAGGAGGAGGAAGAGGAGGAAGAGGAGGATGAGCTGCCTGGCGTGCGCTTCACGGCCGACGTGACGCGCGACAACAAGGGCCTGCAGTTCGACTGCGTGGCCAGCAGCAACCTCACGGTGGAGCGCGTGCGCTACCTGAGCGACTTTGCCAAGGACGATGAGGACGAGACGCTGTACTTCGGCCCCAACTTCATCGACCTGGAGCTCGACGTGCAGGACAAGTTCTACGCTTACCTGGCCGAGCGCAAGATCGACGACGAGCTGGCGCAGTTCATCACGCAGTTCGCCGACCTCAAGGAGCAGCGCGAGTACCTGGCTTTCCTCGAGGACGCCGAGAGCTTCGTCAAGAACTAGACAGTGAGATAGCGTAGTGTTGCACAAAACCTCTTGCTTTGAGGCTCGGGACACACCTGCCTGCACACCTTTGCACTCAAATTAACACTTCGAGCCTCATTCAAGTTCTTGTATGTACTCAAATTAACACTTCGAGCCTCACTGCATTTGCAGGGTCCGTCATGCTCGGTCTTGTCCTGTGTCTAACCTTGCATCCGGGACATGACGCTCTGCATGAGCTGCGAGACCTTGGGGTTCGACATGTGGCGCATGGCGGCCGACGGGCCCTCGTTGTCCACGTCGCGGAAGAAGTCCGCCAGCTCGGGGTCCGACCGAGCGGCGATGAGCTCGGGGCTGTTCATGAGGCCGCTCATATCGGGCATGCCGCTTCCTGCGTCAGCCTCAGCGCTGGGAGCCGCACTGGGAGCTGCGCCACCGCCACCAAGGTTGCCCATGAGTCCGCTGAGCGCGTCCGGGTTCTGCATCATGTTTTGCGCCATCGCCATCATCTGCGGGTTCTGCATCATGTTTTGGGCCATTTGCATCATTTGCGGGTTGTTCATGAGGTCGGCAAGGCCGCCGCCGCCACCACCCAGCATGCTGGCCAGGTTTGACAGGTCCGGCATGCCGCCCGCACCAGCCGGCGGCGTCGGCCGCGAAGCTGAAGCCGCAGGCGTAGTCTGCATCTGACGGCGCTTGCGCTCCGCATCGGCCAGTCCTTCCCGGCATGCAGCGTTGGCGCTGTCCACCTCCAGTCCACGTCGGAACGTGTCAATAGCTCCGTCAAAGTCCTTGAGCTGCACTTGGGCACTGCCCATACGAGAGTAAGCCTTGACGTACGACGGCTTGAGCGCGATCGACTTCTCACAGTGATCCACCACCTCCGTGTACTTCCCCAAGTACATGAGAGCAGCAGCCAAGTTGGAGTGGTAAATGTGAGACGATGGCCCTTCCGGCGACAATTGCAGCGCCTCGCGGTACAACTTGGCCGCGCCCTCGTAGTCCTGGCGACTGAGAGCGGCGTTTCCCTGTGCTTTGACTTCCTCAGCCTTGGCCTCCTTCTCCTCCTTCGAAAGCTCGGGCTTCACATCTCCAAATTTCTCCTTAAACTTGGCCAGCGCCTTGTTGGTCCGCGTAGCGTGCTCACTTGAGCCAGGAGCGGCGTCCTTGAAGAACCCCTTGGCTTCCAGCTTGGCCACCCACTTCTTCCACAGCTCCGGGTGCTTCTTCACCACGGGGTCCTCGTCCGCTTCATTCCCGTGTTTCTCCCCCGTCTCCAGCTTGAGCGCCTTCAAACCCGCCGCGAAGATCTCGTCGAACGAAGCCTCGCCCTGCACACTCAACTGCCGCTGCTGCTCGGCGTCGCGCACGTCCACGCCGAAAGCTCCAGAGAGACGGGACAGCGCGTCGTCCACTTGCTG
The DNA here is from genome assembly GCA_012295415.1 of Phytophthora chlamydospora. Taxonomy (NCBI): domain Eukaryota; phylum Oomycota; class Peronosporomycetes; order Peronosporales; family Peronosporaceae; genus Phytophthora; species Phytophthora chlamydospora. The sequence goes on from JAABLK010000039.1 coordinate 15,223, forward strand.
GGCGTCCACGCCCTCGCGCGTCTTGAGCGCGTCCACCCACGCCAGCGCGTTGAACAGCGTCGCCCTGCTCGACTCGTCCATCATGCTCCAAGTCAAGTTCTCCCTCTTCTCGGCATCAGAGATCTATGATTGGTTGAGACGATCATTTTTTATGATTGGTGAAAAAAGGATCCGATTTCAGCGAATCAGAGTAGCGATGCATTCTGACCAATCCAAGGCAAGATCAAAGCCACTTCAACCAATTTGAACCAATAGTAGGAGGGCAAAGATCGCTGCCCTTTTTGTGTGAGTGTTTTGAACGGTTTTACCGTTTTTAAACGCCTTTAGCCAATGGCGGACGAGGCGAATGAGGCCGCGCTGCTGGAGCGCCGCCAGGAGCTCCGTACGAGTCTGAAGGCTGTGCAGAACTCTCTGAAGGAAGCTGGAGCTGTTATAGATGGATACAACAGCGCGTACCTGCTGGAGTCAACTGGGGAAACCAATCTCAGGCCATGTTGTAGCTTGTTCTGTCGGCAGGAGGTGAAAGTGTCAGCTGAGACTTTGGAGCGTTCTGCTGCCTCTCGCTTCGCTTTTGACGCTCCTGATCCAATTCGCTATCGATGGAGACTGTCTCCATTGGGTGAAGTCAAGTGTCGCCGCGTCTGGAGCCGTTTTGATGCCGACGGGGACGAAATGTGGACCCACGCCGAGTTTCTCGAGTACATGGCGGCGCTGGGCGGTTCGAAGGCCTCCGAGCAGTTGAAGGCGTTTGAGATCGGTGATGAGGTCTGGAGAATGTACATGAGTGATGTTTGCGAGTTGGATGAGCAAGGACGCCTCAATTTCGACGGGTTCGTGATGTACCGAGAGATGATCGAGGACGAGCTTCCATTGGCGCGGGATTTGGCGATGCTCGGCATTTCGCTTGAGTGGGAGGAGTTGGAAAGACTGGAGGCGGTCAAACAGCTCTTTGACGAGTACGTGGACGACCCGACAGGCAACGTGACGGATAAAGCGGCGCAATATCTACTGGCGGATATTGGATTCGTGCTGACGACTGAGGAGACGTCTGAGATCATTGAGAGAAGATGCCAGCTTGCTCGATGTCTGCGCTTCATTCTCCAGTTAAAGCGAACGCTGCGTCTGTTTGGATATCGACAGAAGTCCGCGCTACGGTTTTCCAACGAAGAGCAGCCGCGTATCTGCAAGGTGGGGCTGCTAAGCCTCGTCTTCTCATCGTGGCGTCCGGCTGCGAAAACGGTACGTGATTTCCTCACAGCTTCGTCTGGAATATTGTCCGTACTCTGGTGAATGACGTGACTTTATGTTGTGAAGCGCTGGCGCAAGTTGTTTCTGCAGTGCCGCTTGCTGTCCTTCTGTGCATTGAGACGCTTGAAGCAACGAGCGCGTTGGGCCTTTGCATTGGTGCGCCAAGCAGCCGCTACAGGGCTACTATCGGCAGGCTGCCTACAATCGCGTACACCTGGAACTGATCGCGGCGACTACATGATGAAATTGGATGTTGGGCCCCAGTTTTCCACCGCTGCCACCGTTCACTTTGCGTACAACTCCGACGCCGACTGTACGGGAGTTCTGTTCTCAATGCTGCGGTAAACTTAACGACACTAACATGGATCGTGCTGTGAAGCTGCTGCAACTCTCCACGAACTCAAGTACCTTGAACGAGGTGCAGAGTGCTTCCTGTATATTGACATCACGTGTCGGAGCGGCACCAAAGGTTTGTAAGCCACTTTATTGTAGGCATCTGGTGAGAATTGTGACGATCTTGTGCGTAGAAAATGATGTCCAGACGCTTTCGGATCGGCTAACCTGGTTTATCGGCGAATTTTTCCGAGATCACATCGAGTCGCTGCCATTTTTCCATCGCTGGTTCGTCACGTTGCCGACAAAGCAGCAGCTACGCGTGGGGGCGTCAAGCGGTGCGGCGGCTGGATCATCCTCACCGTCGGTTGTAGTTCGTCTTGTAATCCTATTCACTGGCAAGATGGATCTCTACGACGTGATGCAGTCGCTCGGTTTGCCATATTCTATGCAGTTTGACCATCTCGTACAGCGATTTTCTCTGCGCATGCTATGCAGCCATTCGCTTGAAGATCTACTGGTAACCAAGAACCTGAATCTCGGTGCTCAATGGTCCTGTCGAACTACAATGGAACTGCGACTAAACCGCCAGGCATGGGCTCAAATCTTGGCTCAAGTTGCGCATCAACTCGACACTGAACTGGTTCACGAACGCGAAGATGTAGAGTACATCACACAACTGAAGGCCGAGCGCGAACAAAAGCAAAGGAAGCCTCCAGCGTCTCCAATCCAGCAAAAAACTCAATCGACTTCGACTCAAACTGGAGTGCCCAGCGGTCAGCAAGAAGAAGACGCTCGACACTCCAAAGCTGAAAGCCGTCAGCGCTCCCTGATCCAGTTACTCAACAGCATCGCTCATGCACTCGAGCACTCGCAACATCTCAGTTCAACGTGGGCGTTCACCAACTTGGCGACAGCACTTGAAGACAATCAATGGCTTCGAAGCGCCTTGTCTCCGCGATGGCTTGAATTTCTCACACGTGTACTGGAGACCCCAGGCGGCCTAGCAGCTGAGTGGAAAACGTTAGGCGACTCGCTGCGTGCCGAATTCGCCGACACGAACTATGCCAAGGTCAGCGCCGCTCGTCCGGTGCTAGGACACCGCCCTTCGTCACGCACACTAGGATCCTCAACTGAATTTACTCTCACACCATTTGCAGCGCCAGCCACGAAGATCCCGATGGCTTCGAGGCTGTCCGAGTCATCAGCGAAACTTACAGCACGACATAGTCATATTCAGCATGAACCGAAGGTATCAGCGCCTGAACCAAGCGACGCAGCAGAAGCAAGTGAGGAGAAAAGCACAGAAGACAAACTGCTGGAATTTTACGACATGTGCGCCCGGCACCTGCAAGGAATCCACGTTGTGCGCGCCGAAGCAGGAACGAGTGGGGTCACGTGCGTTCTCGAAGGCTGGAACTTCTTCAGCTTGCTGCCGAGGATTCATCAAGGGCAACTTGCAAAGAAAGCTTCTTTGATTCGGTCGGGGGCGTTTTCTTCGCGGGAACCACTTTCCAGTCGAAGTTTAAATCCTGGAGGAGGGCTAGCTACAACATGAAGCATGCGAAGTGAAGAGATAACGATGGATGAGCTTGGGCGGTCTCAACGGAACTACTGACAACGAAAGGTGTTGGTGCTAACATGATGCAACATGAAATGTGAGGTTGATCAGCAACGACTTTCCATTTTTTTCAACAGAACTACAAAAAACACAAGTAGTTGGTGCTGCCCTTGGACGGAGTAAACAAGGGTATGAGTCCTCATCATTTCCACCTCGAGTTACCTAACTCCAACGTAACACACAAGAAAGCAGTCGAAAGCAACCACTCTTTAACCAGATCTGAACTTGGGTGGCAACAGAAATGGGCCCTAACTCGTTGGTGCTGGGTCTCCAAGATTCGTCACCTCTGGTACGGATGATTCATAGAGAAACAACCCGCGAAGACCGATCTAGCGAAGTCAGAACTTGGGGATGTTCTCAACAGAACAGCTGCAATCTGAATCGCAGTGTTGGTGCTGTTTAAAAAAGTGTTTGGCTGGAAAATGTCATCACTCTTCGGCTCCGATCTCTCTTANGCAAAGAAAGCTTCTTTGATTCGGTCGGGGGCGTTTTCTTCGCGGCAACCACTTTCCAGTCGAGGTTTAAATCCTGGAGGAGGGCTAGCTACGACATGAAGCATGCGAAGTGAAGAGATAACGATGGATCAGCTTGGGCGATCTCAACGGAACTACTGACAACGAAAGTTGTTGGTGCTAACACGATGCAACATGAAATGTGAGGTGGATCAGCAACGACTTTCCATTTTTTTCAACAGAACTACAAAAACCACAAGTAGTTGGTGCTGCCCTTGGAAGAAGTTAACTAGGGTCTGAGTCCTCATTATTTCCACCTCGAGTTACCTAGCTCCAACGTAACACACAAGAAAGCAGTCGAAAGCAACCACTCTTTAACCAGATCTGAACTTGGGTGGCAACAGAAATGGGCCCTAACTCGTTGGTGCTGGGTCTCCAAGATTCGTCACCTCTGGTACGGATGATTCATAGAGAAACAACCCGCGAAGACCGGTCTAGCGAAGTCAGAACTTGGGGATGCTCTCAACAGAACAGCTGCAATCTGGATCGCAGTGTTGGTGCTGTTTAAAAAAGTGTTTGGCTGGAAAATGTCATCACTCTTCGGCTCCGATCTCTCTTAAAAGCAATGCACTTGCTACCTCTACTACGCACTACTTCTAACATGCAACATGCAGCACTTACTAAATGGTTGAGAGGCGGATGGTCAGTGTAACTATGACAAAGTGTAATGCTCACAGAAGGAGGAGAGACCAAAACGGTCCTCGTTCCTTTCACGAAATACGAATTAAGTATCTTCACTCCATCGCCGGCGCATAAGCACCAAAAAACCAACAAATTCAGCACGCCTTGTCGTCCACAAGGCAAATTCCTAACTGAATGGACCTGCTGACGTGTCGGCAGCCAGCAGCAAATTTACACTTGTTTTTTGTATGCCATCTGACTGGTCAGCAAAAGCCGCGTCGCTGATTCGTCAAAAGTCGATCGCTTTATGATTCGCTGAAAATATGTTTTCTTCGGATTGGTCAATATTCAGAATGTAAGTCGACGCTTTTTGATGCAAGCGATTATGGCGGAAGATCGACTCCATGTGCTGGACGTTGATGTGGCTGTGGAGGCTGCCACGCGCATTAAGTCTGGCACCCAAGACGGTGACAGTCAGTGCATTTCTGTCTGCCACCAGACCCGCGTGGTTGCGATCGCCAACGGACGCTTCGTCGACTTGTACGGGGTCGGTGGCAACAGTGCACACCCGTTCACATTTCTACACCAAATCGCGCTAGGAGACCACGTAACGCATCTCGGAAGGACGTTTCTACCTGGTGGTGACGCCCAAACCTTGATTTCCGTGGTGGCTACGTGTGTGGTGTTCCCCGTTCCCGGTTTTCTGCTGGTCGGGGCTTTCGTGGAAGTCACGGAATCGGCAACTTCGGAACAAGTTGAAGCTGTCGGATCTACCGGGTTTCCGTTGCTGCTTGGATTCCGGTTGTATGCGGGGTCTGTGACTCAGTTTGTTGCACAACAGGATGGTACTGAGCCGCGTTCAGCTTCATCATCCGTTCAAGTTTACTTCAGCTTCGTAGAACCGATTGTGGGGATGTCGGGTCGGAGTATTCGCTGTTTGCTGCCTTGTCGACGTGAAATGACGCCCGATTCCGGATCCGTCGTGGTTCTTTTCCAAGACTCCGAGTGGATTGGCGTGCTTTGCTGGAAAGAGCGCTTTAGCGACCGCCAGGTGTGTTTGACTCGCAAGAAGCAGCAGTCGCGGGCCCTCGTTGTTGCAGAATTTAGTCCCGATGGACTGTGGCTTGTCGTTGGAGACACTGAAGGACAACTGTCGCTGCTTGACTTTCAAAACTTCTCGTGGGATGGGTATGATGTGCCTACTAGACTGAAGGCGGCTGGAGGAAAACGACTGGAGCTAGGAGCGTGCTCTCGTTCCGGCGTCATGACGCGCGACAACCCTCTTGAGCACGTGCGCCTTATTCACTCCACAGCAATCGCTGCTACGATGCACGCATATACAAGTCTACGCTGGTGGGTATGCGGTGTTCGTGGCCAGCAGAAGCACTTCATCCTTGCGGGCAACCAGGATAGTTCGTTCAGTGTACGTGGCGCCCATTTCTACAACTTTTTAGCGAAACGGTGGACTTGGCTCACTCTTGTTGTTGTGCGTATCGTCAGGTATACAAACTTGTCCAAGAAAACGATGACGCAAAGCCTTCTTTGGAGCTGAAGTTGGCTCAGGTTTGCCATGCTATTTGTTCCTATTGAAACTTTGTGGTGGAATGCTGAGTAGATCGTTGTATGCTGTGTGTTCAATAGATTTATCCAGGACTAGCGTCTGGCTTGCATGACGCTGTCAGACACATCTCGGAGCCTCTGAAGCTTACGGCGTCTAAAGCAGCGGATGGCACTTGGTTTGAGTATTGTACATTCTCGGAAATGCGTTGGCGAACTTGGCGACTTCAAGTTACAGAGACTGGCGAAGGAGCGTTCAAGCGGTATCGCATGGTTTGGCCATCAGTGAAAGACTCACTTGACTTTCCAGTATTTACGGTAGGCTTTAGAATCGAGCACGATGAAGAAAGTCAAGTGATTGAACCGTTCATTTCCCTCTCTTACGTGTAGATTCAAGTCAAGAACATCAAAAGCATCGCTATGCTCTCAGCATCTACCGAGGTTTCCAGGTTAATCGCAAAAGCGCTCACAGACTCAAGTACAGACTGCACCGCGCGCTATCCGATCGCATTGGTTATAGCCGACGACCGACTTCAAGTCGTTGGTCTGATGGCAAAAGCTCAGATTGAAGCGTCTATGGAGTCTGAGAGAAGCGCAAATGAGCTCAACGAGTCAGACGAGAGCGAAAGAGACGAAGTTCAAGAAGCCAACACCGACAACAAGACGCAGGTTGAACAGCCTCCGTCTGGGCCAACGACTATTCAAGACAAGTACAAGCTTCCTCCTATGAAGTGGAAAGCGAGAACTTTTGCAGCAGGTGCTGTTAACCGGGATGAGGCTCGGCCTACCGAGGAACAAGGCCAGAAGAACAGCAAAGCCAGCACGTCCAAGCTCAGTCGTGTCGACTACAACGAACGCGTTGCGTCCGTGATGCACCGTGTGGAGACTCTGAGCGGCGTCGTGAAATCGATGCGCGGATCCTTTCAGCTGTTTTCAGGTGATGTGCAGCAGCACATGAATCTCCTTTCGGAACAGCTTGAGGACTTGAGTCGCCGACGAGTCACAGGAGGAGAAACTGCTCAAGGTTCTCGAATCGGCTGAACACACCAAGCCGACTTGCCACTTCGGAAGCTGAAAAGTGACTATGGAGAAGAGCTTCCTTCAGGCGCAAGCGGAAATGGCGCGCTTCGATGCTGGAGCACGAGCGAATGAGGCCCAAGGGGCATCTAACAACCAGACGCCCTCGCCTGTGATCCAGCACGTGACCGACAAGTACGACCCTGATCACCCCGACGCCGATTGGGGAGGCTACGTCCGTCGATCGCACAAGAAGCGCTTCTACTCGAATCAATCCGGCGTCAAAGACGTACGACGTTCATAAACCTCTTTAGGGCTCGTTTGGGACTGACGTTGCTGTTCGTATTCGATCCGTCCTGAGCAGAGTTTAACGTACGATGAGAAAGGAGGCATCATGCCGCGAGAAGCGGTTGAAAGCTCGTCAATCTCAGGAAAGAAGCTGTTTGATCCCCAGCAAAAAGCATCAGGCGAGCAACTTCCTGGCATCCCCTTTCAAACCTCCGTTTACCGGGTACTTCAGCTACATCTGTAGCCGACCGCGTAGGATTCGTTTAGCTCTAAACGGATCGACTCTTTCGCTGTCTGCAGCTTGGACCAGGCAACAATGTCAGCTGCAGCGACTGGAAGACGTACGTGAAAGCAAGATCCAGACTGCGGGTCGTTCGTGCTCAGGTCCTCACAAGTTTCTCAACATTAACTTTTGCTTTTCTAGATCGTACGCATCGCAAGCGTCGATGGAGACTACGCCCAAAGACAACTTTGTGCTGGGCACACGACAGAACGCACAGCACAAACGTCACGTAACGCCGATGGTAAGTGACGTTGTCTTCCTTTCAAAGATGGCGGTGTGGATGTGCGCTAACAGTGCGTGCTCAGTATGAACAAGGTCGTGGGGTGCATCAGAACTCGGCACGGGCTCAGTCTCCGCCAACTTCTTGGGAAAGTGGCCGAGGGGTGTCCCCGCCGTTGAGCGGAAGTGGAAGCAACGGATCCTTATCTGGTCGTCGCATCGATTCGCGTCGCTCCCTACTTGCGGGAATCGGGAAGCTTGTAGCAGCGGAGGACTTGGGCGGAATTCTACCGTGCGTTTGCACTTGTGGTAGCTAATATTTCTTTTACCTAACACTCCGTGATGCTCTTCTAGGCCACCGGAGAGGCATCTCTCGGAGAGCTACTCAAACCCCGCATCCAAGACGCTGTTGGCGGAGAACTAGTAAGTTAGTGGTTGCTTGTCGTTCTTGATGCGAAGTCAACTTACCTGTTTGCTCGGTGGTCGCAGCCACGGGAAAACGTTGGGGTACACTGGCCGTCGCAACATGTCGAACTATTAGCGATAGCAAGGAAAGGGTTTCTGGTTAAGGAATGAAACTTCGCCGTAGTACCAGGCTTTAAGTCGTGAGTCTTGACTACATGGAGTGCATATCAATCCGTAGCGCTGCCAAGCTGATCAGTGCGCCCAGGAACGAAAGCGCTCCTCCCACAAACACTGGCAACGCGTACCCGAGCGACGTCTCCACCAGCACAGCACCAAGCAGGAAGTTGAGCAGTTGGCCGACACAATTGGCCGAGTTGACTGCACCCACGTACATGCCAACCTGTGCGGACGAGCCGAAGACGTGCACGATGATCGGCACAATGAGCGCGAACACCGTCGCCTGCGTGATGGCCGACAAGACGACAATCGCCACGTCCAACGCCACGATCTTGGTGAATGCCATGGCCATCAGAAGCGCTTGAGGAACGCACGCAACCGTGACGACCCAACGGGCTCCAAGGCGATAGACGAGGAAGGGCAGAACCCACGAGTACAAGTACCCGAGCACATTGAAGAGCAGATCCGCGAGGCCTCCAGCGATCTGCACGCCGTCGTTGTAGAGCTCCTGGTCTGCCGTGCAGTCGTTCGGACCGCAAGCCTCGGCGTCCGTGGCGTTGCCTCCGTACACCTCGATGCCGAAGAACTGTCCCTTGTTCCCGTTGTAAGCGGTGAAGCCGAACTGGATGCAGAAGAACACGAGGCAGTAGATCGCCAGTGTACGAGGCAGCGTCTTGAGGCCGTGGAAGATGCAGGCAAACGCTTCGCCGATACGCTTCAGTGAGCTAGGCGCTTCTTCGCCTGGCCCCAGCTCCAAGTCTTTAGCAACAGGCACGTGCTCCTTAGCAAACAGGCAGACGGCGCCCACAGAAGCCAACATGGTCACCGAGAGCATCCCGAGGAACCAACGCAGCGTCAGGTGGGCTGCTCCGAAGACGTAGATGTACACGGCCACCCAGATTGATCCTAGCGTCGAACTGGCCTGGCCGATGCTGGCGCCAAGCGTCTGCCGGTCTCCAGCGAAGTCGGCGATGATGAGGAACGCCGGCGTTTGCACCACGTTGACAGTGATGTCCATCCACGTGTAGAAGAGGATCGTGAGCCACGCTGTCCACGGGCGCGAGTCCCCAAAGTCTCCAAGAAGCTCGCCCAGTTCACGCGTGTATCCCATGAGCATCCAGCACGCGGAGCTTGTGACGGCTCCGTAGATCAAGAACGGGCGGCGACGCCCCCACTTGCACGTGCTTCGGTCACTCAGGACGCCGATCGTCGGCGCTACGAGGATCCCCGACAGCGGACCGATGAGTTGGGTGAGCTGCACGGCAAACGGCGGCAGCATTGTCCCGAGATACGGTCCAAGGGCGGCCCATTGCGCAGACCACGCCATGTTGGTTGCCATGCGAGGCAAAGACAGCAGCACCAGCATAGCCACTGAGCACCCCGTCGTGTGCTTGGCCTCGCCGGAGTCGCTGAGCTCCAGGTGCGAGAAGGTCGAGAGTCTTGGAGGGTGTTCTGGAAGCCCCAGCGCTGTTGATTCCCGGCGAGGAGGAGACTCGGCAGGAGTGTACGTCGGCGTAGCGACTTCAACGTGCGGGGACATGGCGCTCAAGGACTGAAGTCGAGCAGGTGACCACGAAGGCGGCAGGTTTGCAAGTGAGAAGTCTTGAGCGAGCGCGACGTCAGGATCCAGAACTCCATGGCGTGAGGGGGGACAAGCTCAACCAGTTAGTCTCACATGAACGCCATTGAGACTTCCAGGTAGTGCAGCGTTATGACAGCCGTCTTGGCATTCGTGCTGTTATCAGATCCAGCGCATCTAACGTCGTTCACGATAACGTTGTGTGTTTCTCCTGCAGCAGGAATCAATGCTTCATACTCGTTAGTCCAACCCGGTGGTGGTTCTGATTCCAAAACGAGACGATAACAACCAACTAGCGCCTTCCTTCGTTGCTTGCTTGATTCTCTCGCGTCCTGCATCGAATTTGATTGAGTTAACCCGATGTGCTCGACTTGTTGGAGCGTTCGCGCGCTTCCTGCATCGCTTGCCGCATGCGGTCCTTCGTCCGCTCCTTGAGCGTCTGGAAGAAGGCAATATCGTCCTGCAGTTCCACCAGCATGTCGTGGTTCATCCCATGCTGTTGGGCCTCCCTGTACGACTTCCGAAGATCCTGTAAAATGTCCAACACTTCCTTCAAGTGGTGGGTGTCTCGGTCGCGCTGCTCCGTCATCTTGTACCATTCCTGCAGCTGCATCTTGGTCTTCCCCAGCCGAATCGACTCCATGAGCTGATCCGTCACGACCGTCCTGCAGTTGCTGCACAATTGTCCATCTGCCACGACGTTCTGCGTGTACGAGTTGGCGATGCCGCTCAGAATCTCCAGATCCGTCGTCGGGTTTGCCGATCCAGTCGGCTTCACCATGTTGGGCGGGTACTGCATGGGCAGCACGGGCGTCAAACCAGGCTGGCCTCCTTCATAGAATCCCTGTAGCTCTCCATTACCAGCAGCGTTGGCGATGCTGCTCGAGTCCGTCTGCTGCTGCTGCATGGCGGGCAATTTCCTCTTATTGCTCATATTCATGACTAATTGGGGGTCATTGTCTCCACCTTGACTGGTGTCCTCGTCGTCCCCCGTGTCCTCCCCGCCCCGCTTGTTCATCTGGCCACTATCCCGTAGTGCTTGTAGTCCGTTCGAGGCCGTTGTGGGGCCTTGCGAGCCTGCAGTGCCGTCGTATCGACGCAATAAGTCAATGTAGCCACTTTTATTGTCGTTGGCGTTCGGCCCCTTCTTGATGGGGCGAATTCCGCGACGATAGCACTCGGCGCGCAAGTCGTGGGCACGGTGGCGGTCATAGGGCTCTCGTAGACGCCGCGTACCGTCGGCGTCGGTGGACAGCAGCGAGTCGATGTCGCCTCCGCTGCTGCTGTGAACGTCGCTTCCCAGTGGGCCATCCATATTATCTGATCAATTAGAATAACCTCTTTATACTAGGCTGAAGGTTTCGCCTTTCAACGGTGAGGACGAGGTGTCGCCCCCAATTCTGGGCGGCCTGAGGATTCATGGGGCTGGAGCGATAGTACCGTGTGGCTCGGCGCTAAAAGAGGGATGCTTGCCTCGGCGTCAGATGCCTGTCATGTCTGCCGAGTATTTCGGTCGCGCGGGCTGATGCTGCTTCGACACGAGGCAGTTGCGCATCCCACGCGAAGCAGTGAAGAGCAACGAGTGACAAGCAATGGAGCCGGATGAGGTGGCTCGGCTGAAGGGCGAGGTGCACGCCAAGGAGGAGGCGCTCAACGCGCTCAAGGCCAAGACCAAGGCCTTCGTGGACAACATGCGCAGCCAGCTCGCGCACGAGACCAAGAAGGTCACGGCTCTCGAGGAGAAGCTCAAGGAGGCGACCGCGGCGACTCCAGCTGCACCTGCCGAGACCTCGTCGGAGGAGATCGAGAAGCTCAAGAAGGAGACTGCGGCTCGCGAGAACGAGCTCAAAGCTCGCGCCAAATCGTTCGCAGACGCGATGAACTCGCAGCTTGAAGCGGAGAAGGAGAAGTGCCGCCACCTCGAGACGCAGCTCCAGCAGAAGGTTGAAGCTCTTGCAGCTGCGGAAGCGGCAAAGGCGGCGGCGAGCCAAGCCCAGCAGATGGACTTCCTCTCTCAGCCCGTGTCTGTAGGCTCGCACACGGACGACGAGTTCAACGCGCTGCAATCCCAGGTAAGCTCGGCGAACTTCGAGATGGCCGACTTGCGCGAGCGTCTGCGTAGCGTGGAGACCGAGGCGGCCCAATCTGCTCAGCAAGCTGAAAGCATCCGACAGGAGTTGGAGACGCTGCGTTCATCTGCAGAGCAGCAGCGCAGTCGCTTGCAGGAAGAAGTCGATTCGCTGAAAACTCGCAAAAGTTCGCTAGAAGCAGCGCTCAGCTCCCAGCAGACTCAATCGAAGTCTGAAGAGAGCAGTCTTGTTGAAGCGGACCAGGCGAAGATCAAGGAGATGGAGTTCCAGCTCGAGCAGCACAAGATCGAGAACCAGCACCTCCAGAAGCAGCTGTCGGACAAAGACTTCCAGCTCGAGCAGCTCGACGGCTACCGCCGGCGAGCGGATGACAACGAGGCCAAGATGCACGAGAAGCAGGCCGAGATCGTCAATCTCCAGAGCCAACTGCAGGCCAAGTGTGAGGAGTTGGCGTCGTATTCGTGTGGCAAGTGCAGCGAGCTGGAGGAGAAGCTCGCGGAGATCACCCAGCTGTATGAGAAGGTTAACCTCGGCAGAAGCCGAAGCGACAGCTTGATCGCCGAGACGCAGTCGCAGCTTGGAGAGATGCAGACCATCAAGCAGCAGTACGTGGCTTCTCAGGAACGGCTGGACGATATGATGAAGCAGAACCTCAAGCTCAACGAGAAGATCTCTGAAAAGGAGATCGAAGTGACGACGCTGAAGGCCGAGATGAAGAAGTGGAGCATGGAGATGGCCGAGCTTCAGGCGCAGCACAGCTCGTTGAAAACCGACAGCACGGAGCATCGCCAGCGCTCGGCGTCGGTCCACGCCGAGTTCCAGAAGGCTGAAGAAACGTTGAACGAGCTGCAAACGCGTTGCGCTCAGCTGGAGAAGAAGAACCACGAGCTGGTAGCGTCGATCGAGAGCATCAACAAGGAGAACGCGGACAAACGTCAGAAGGCCAAGGCGCTTGTGCAGTCCCTTGTGAGTGAGAAAACGAGTCTGCAGGAAGCGAGAAGCCAACTGCAGAAAGAGGTCGATCGGCTGCGCATGGAGGTCAACCAGCGCAACGTCGACAACGAGCAGCAGGTGAAGCAGCTTCGTGAAGAAACCAACGAGAAAGTGGCTCAAGGCGCCGCAACAATCCAAAGCTTGACGGACGAAATCACCTCGCTGAAGCACGCTCTCACCACGGTCCAAGAGTCCGAGAAGGTTCAGCAGCGCGCGAAGGACCTCGCTGCGGCCAAGCGCGAGATTGAAGACTCGAACAAGAAGCGGTTGGCCGCCAAGGCCGAGACGCAGAAGCTCGCGGTGGAGCTTGAGAATGTCCACAAGTGTCTCGACCACATCACGACGCACGTCAATGCGAACTGCACCGAGAACATCCAGCAGATCGCCCTGGTTCAGGGCCATGTCAAGGAAGCGCTTGAACTTCTGGAGAAACGAGCTGGTCTGGGAGCGAAAGCCAAGCCGCAAAACCCAGAAGAGAACGACACGGCGGAGATCGTCCGCAAAGCGGAAGCTCTTTCAGGCGTTCGAAGCGGCAACGCTGCGCAGAATCCAGGATCCAAGCGGCTGGAAGAAAACGTATCACGCGTCAGTGAACAGGTTAGTTGACGAAGCCTGTGCTTGTGAAGCTTGTCTTCCTGTGATCTGACCGATGAACTTGTTGTCTTTGCACCAGATTCGACTCCTTGTTGACATCACCGAGCGCCTGTGCGACATCGCAGTGGAGCAGAACGACGCCAACCTCAAGGACGTCATCATCAACAAGCTGACACTGACCTTCACGCAATGTTTCTCCGACAAGCTCTTGACTGTGTACAACAAGGCCGACGAGGCTGTGAGTTTGCTGGATTCGCATGGACCAACGTCCGAGAGCGGCACCGCAGCAGTCAGACCCACCAGCTAGCACCCAGGACAGCAGCCAGCAGCTATAAGGCCAACGCCATTGGTATTTTGCATACCTTCTATGAACAAACCTTAATCGATTACCTTCCGCAGAGCCGTACCGGTCTCCACATCGCTTCAACTCGCCTCATCGCTGTCGTTTTCCTCTTCGGGGTTCACCCCGTCGACTTCTTCGATTGGAGGTGTGCGACCGCCAGTCGACGCCGTGTCGTCCTTCGAAGAGAAGAGCTGCTCCAGCAATTCCGGGTGAGCACGGCATTTCTCCTCAAGCTGCTGCATCAAGGCATTCGGCTGCTGGGCACCTTCTGCTTCCTCGGATTTGGCTTCTCCCTCTTTGATTTCCTCTCCCTGGAGGGCTGCCAGGCGCCTGACAATGCCCTTGCTGTGCTCAAGGATCTCCTCATGGGCTGACAGCACGCTTCGCCGCTCCAGCGCCGCAATCAACACCTCTCCACTCGCAGCTCCTTCGCTGGGGGATGCAGGGTTCTCCATGGCAGTGTGGTCCAACAACTCTACCAGCAGCTCGGATACGTCTTCCCACACGGCCGGGAACTTGGCGCATGTCTGCAGCTTCGTCAGCTCTTCACACACAACAAGCGACAGTAGCTGAACCACGACTACGTGCGGTCGTAGCGCTAACGGGTCCTTCATGGTCGACGGACGCCTGCGCCGTCCAGTCGGCGCCTTAGCATCAGAGCGCGCGTGTGCCTCGTTAGGATGTTGCAACGAGCTTGCGTCGTCCGTGGAAGGCAGCTGCCGCCGGTAGTACAAGAAAGGCGAGTTCGTTTCCTCTTCGTCATCCCCGAAATGCCTCGCGCCACCGGAGAACTTGGGGCCAGCGCCGTTCAGCAAGTCAAAGCCGACAGGAACCAGCCCATATCGGAGGACGTCCAGCCAAGCCATGGGCTTGAAGGATTGCTCAGAACCCGCGTGTTCGCGGAGCATATGCTTGAGCCCTTCAATCGCGGCGACAACGAGATCGTTGGACAGTTCCTGCTTGATCTGGCTCAGTAACAGATGCCTTGCAACAACAGCCATCCCGCCCATGAAGCGCAAGCGCTCTTCAACATAGTTGGGGGCATCCGGGCGAAGCGTGTCGAACATGAAAAGAAGGAGATCAATCGGCCTCGAAGGCGCCCAGGCATCGTGCGGATCGCGAGTCTTCATGGCGAACATGATCATCTTTGTGTAGCAGTCGCTAATGAGGATTTCGTTGCCGTCGCCATTCCAGATCTTCTCAGTCACGAGCCGCTCCAGAAGTCCAAAGCCGTGTGAAGCTGCGTGTGGCATTCCAACCGACCAGCTGATCAAGTTGCAGATCGTCAGCCAGTCCATGCGTGAGTAGTGAAGATTGCTCGGTTGCACCAACGCCACGTATCGGTCCAGCCCGCACATAATTGGCGTCAGGAACGGTCGAATCAGCTCGTCATCGCCGCTCATTTCCATCAGCGTACTCAAGAAATTCACCAACAACAGCCCGTTCGCATCACTTCGCGTGCGCGTCACCCAAGCAAAAAGTCCGTTGATCGCCTTGTGCAACAGGAAGCTCGCGTTCTCGTACGTCAGTCCACTTGGGCAATGGTTGGTAAGCAGCACCGGCCGCAGGAGCTCCAGGATCTGGGTGTAATGAGCTTCCAGCACGGCAGATATTCCATCTTCATCGTCTGCGCCACCGTCGAGTAAAGACCCACTGAGCGAGATCACTTGGCTCAGCAGGTGCTCAAACAGCACGCAGCCACCTTGACTGAGCGCCAGCTTCGTCGTTTTCTTGCGGTCTTTTTGTGACTCCTTTTCATCGGCACCTTGCAGCATCTGCAAAATTTCATCGTGCAGTGACTCGATGACTTCAGCCAGGGCTCGAGAGGGCAAGCTGGCTACATCTTGCATGAGAAATTCTAGGCGGTAAGGCTGTAGCGTTGTTCGAATCCACTGGTCAGTGCCGAACTCGGCTCGAGGGTCATGAACTTCATCCGATGGCTGTTGCTTCGGCGTTCTTCCTTCGATCACCAGGTCTTCCGTGTGCGAGGCCAGCTCAGCGGGACTCAGCTGGTACTGCTCGAAGCCAGGAGATAGGTGGGACTTCATCGGCGTGGAAGACCCCGGTGCCGAACCGCCAAGGTTGGAATCGAGTGCGGATAGCAGCCAAGCGACACCGCTGAAAAAGCCACCAGCCTCACCGTTGACGCCGTCTTGGTCTTGGGCGCTCAGCGCAATCCTCCTCTCCAGTTCTTCCTTGTTTTGGTACACTAGGTCTATAAACTCGAGCCGCTCGTCAGATGTCATCAACTCCAGCTTCATGTCGTCGCTTGGATACAAAATCCGAGAGGGCAGCACATGGAACTCCCGCAAGCCACTGACGACGTGGAAGAAGTGCTTCCACGAGCGGCTGTGCAGGGACAAACTGCAAGTGCTAACGAGCTTAAGCACGGCTGCAGTGGCGACCGGGGCGCTCTGGTTGTCGCAGTACACCCAGATTCCGTTTTCACGGCCGTTGTATCCCACAGGATAGATATCCGATGACAGCAGCGCCGTGTACTTGCACAGGCGGATAAACAGCGCGTTGCAGTGCTCGACCAGCGACAACTGAGACGCCACCGCTGCAGACAAGACGAAGCCATTGCATGCAAGCTGCAGAGCGCTCTTCTGGGGCACGTAGTGCATCTCATAGCTGCTGCCGACGGACAGATCCTCGCCCCGGGCTGCGTCCTTCGCTTGCGAATCCACGACAAACTGCTGGAAGACACTGCTGAACGCTCGGACGAGACTTTGCTGGATCAGCTCGAAGATGTGGCGATCATACTGGTTTCCTGACGAAGCATAGAGCGGCACGAGACCATTTAAACCATCCGTCTGATCCCAAGATCCGCTGCTTGCAATTCCATTCGGGGGACTTGAGGCGCTCTTCGTGAGCCGAGCCTGCTTCATCGTTCGCATCGCATCCGGTGCTAGAGGTGTTGCTGATACACCTTGGATTACGCCAATGCCGCGAGGTGTGCTTGACGATCGGAGGTGCAGCGACGGATGATGCACGATCAATCGTGAGTTGCGCGGGTCACTTTCTGCTTGGTTGAGCAGGTCCTTCCATCGATCGCTTGTCACTTCACCGTGTTTGCCACCGTCTTCAAACGTTTTAATTTCATCCTTCGAGATGGTGTTGTACAACTCCGTCAGAAAGTCCTCCGGCAAATCTTGACCCTTGGAAACCTCCTGGCCATAGTTCTTGTTGTTCTTGATAAAGTCGGGCAGCTTCATTTTCTTGTCCGAGCGGATATTCGGGTTGTGTAGATCCGTGTTCAGCATAATCAAACTGAACGACAGCAGATATGCCACGTCCACGGAGGCCATGAGGAAGCGCTCCCTGCACTGCTCGTACACTTGGAGTGAAAACGTATTCAGGATGCGGTCGATTTGCTGCGCCTCTCCTGGCAGTCGGAAACTCGCGAGGAACATGCGTAGCGCAGTGACAATACTCTCGCCTTCGAAGTTGAAAGACCGCACGAAGTTGGTCAGGACGTCACGATGGAAGTCCATCGTGTCGGCTTCGTGGATTTCCGTTTTCTCGAAGCCCTTGACTTCCTTGCCCATCGCGCCCAAGTACACACCCACTGCATTCTTGTTCAGGCCTTGAGGCAGCGATCGAATGAACGTTGCAAGCGACATGCTGTCGAGCGGGGTAGGCAGGAAGGTGTTTTGCTGCAAGTACTTGATTCCTGCCAGCGGCTTCCGATTGAACTCCTGAATACCGTGCTGGAAGAACTTCTTGCGCTGTCGCTTCTTGAACAAAACCTCTGCAGAGGCAAATTCTTCGGTCTCAGCAGGCGGAGATTGTTCCTCCTGATCCACCAGTAGTGTATCCTCGCTGATCTCTTCGTCACTTGGTCCGTTGCTACGGTCACAAGCGACAGCAGGCGTTTCTGGATGGGTGCGGAGATGCACGACGTACAGAGCATTGAACATTCCGCGGAGAGCGATCTCTCCAACCGCCTGGGCCCACAGAAAGTGCGATTCTTCGTGTGACTCGAAGCAAGCAACGTGCGACTGCTGAACAACTTGCGAGAGCAGCTCGAATAACGTCTGCGTCAAGTCGCAGCGGTTGCCGTCGCAGTCGTAGTTCACGTACAGGTCGGGCAGCAGCGTGGCCTCCGCAAGCAAGTCAACCAAACAGTCGAGAATCTCAAACGAGATGTTGAAAAGCCGCCCATTGGATAACATCTCGCCAGAAAACTCATCGAGCGCGGCATCCACCAACGTAATGGGCTTGTCATCTATCTGGCCGCTTGCACCTCTAGCAGAGGCTGCATCATCCCCGCGCGGGAAGTCTGGGTTGTTCACGTCCAGGTTTGCTAGACACCAGTGTAAGGTGTGATAGAACACGCCGTTGAAAAGTGCTTCCACCTGCATCTTCAACTCCGAGCGAAGCTTGGACCACAGCAATCGAATCAGCTCGAGACACACCACAGGAACTTTGAGCTCGGCACAAGCACTGCTCAGGGCATTCACGGCAAGAAAGCACTGGTTAAAATCCAGCTAATACCGTATAATGCATGCAAAACAGCACTTACCCGAGGCGGCAATAGCGCAATATGGCGCTGCACAAGTCGTCCTTGATGAAGAGCATCAGCGACGGCACGCCCGTAATAAGCTCGGCGTCACAAGCGATCAGTGCACGCTGCAGCAAGCTGAAAGACAGCAGCACCTCCCTGCGGCTTGTTGTGCTCCCTGTCAGCGCTGGTGGTGCGTCTGGAGCAGGAGGTGGCAAATAGTTTCGCTGGTGCAGCTTTTGGCAGAGAAACCCCACGATCTTAACTGCGCAGGGCAGTCCAAATCCCGGTCGCAGGGGCTCCGACGACGATCCCGAGGACTCCACAGCAGGAGCCAGGTCCGAGTAGATCGCAGGGTTGGAGAAAATGAAGGCCACCGTGTCGTGCAGGAAGTTCGTAGCCGTCGAGCGCAGCGGCAGCGTGATATGTGGCTGCACAAGCACACAACAACATTAATCAACAGCCAATTAGTACACAAAAGAACACAAAAGAACCAGCAGCTCGTACGTCGTGTCGGTTGCCGCGGCTGAGCGCGTAGAGCGACTCGACCAGCTGCCACATGGAGTGGTCCGAGAGCCTGGAGCCGCAGGGCGAGCGCACGACGGCGTGCAGCACGTGCACCACCAGCACCAGCACGTTCTGGTCGCTCTCAGCGCCAGTCTCCTGGAACCTGCAGTGGCTCACGGCGTCCACGACGTCGGACACGGCGTCGGCCGCTGCGTTCTGGTCGCGCACGTCGGCCCACGGCCAAGCGTGCAGCAGGTTCATCACGGCCTGCAGAGCCGCCGCAGTCACGGCACTGCTGGCGTGCTCATGGCGGATCACATCCAGGAAGGGCTTGACGACGTTGGCGGGGGACAATTCGGCCAGATCTGTCGGAAAAAGCGCCAAAACATTGCGAAAACGAAGACAAATATCAAAACCAGCGCTTCAGCCATCGCAGCGCCTCGTTAACGCACTGTCACAGCGAAGCAGTCGTCCACGAAGTAGTGAGAAGCTCTGGAAGACGGCCAGGGGGCTCTCCTGCAGCCAGAACAGCAAGATCGTGAGCCAATGAGACGTCTTCTTCAACACAAGATTACGTGGTCCACAGAAAGCATCTGCACCTGCTTCGAGCGCGGACCGCTAGTACTCATCAGCAGGTATCCATGGCGCCGTCGCGCGAGGCTTAAGACGCTCTGGATGTCGCTCAGCAGCACGGAGCGCACCACCGCCATGTCAGTGCGGGGTTTTGCTGGGGGAAAGGCGAACTCAAAACGTAAAAACGTCACGACGAGACTTTGGTGTGTTTTTTGTGTGGTGAAGTGTGTGGTCCACACTATCAATTGTTGAGATGGGTACATTGTAACGGTTCTCTCTTTGATAAGCAAGCCACTCACTGGCTGTCACTATCGGGGTGGATACCTCCCCAGTAAGACTGTAAGACCGTCAAGCATGAAGGTGGTGGCGCTCGTAAGCGGCGGCAAGGACAGCTGCTACGCCATGATGGAGTGCGTGCGCTTCGGCCATGATATTGTGTGTCTGGCGCACCTGCATCCGCCGTCGGAGCTGGCGGCAGACGACGCCGAGATCGACTCGTTCATGTTCCAGAGCGTGGGGCATCAGAGCGTGGCGCTCATTGCACAGAGTATGGAGCTACCGCTGGTGTCCGAGACTATCACGGGTACAGCTGTCAAGACGGAGATCGACTACCACGAGTCAGCGGCGGGTGACGAGGTGGAGGACCTGTTCAGACTGCTGGAGAAGGTGAAGCTGCAGTTCCCGGGCGTGGAAGGAGTCTGCACGGGCGCCATCTTCTCCAGTTATCAGCGCAACCGGGTGGAGAACGTGTGCGTGCAATTTTGCAAAGGTTTTAAGACGGTGGAAGGGGGGCTGGAGACTGACTTTTTGACTGCCTACAGGTGCTCGAGACTCGGACTCACGTCACTTGGATACCTGTGGCGAAGGGAGCAGACCGAGCTGCTGCAGGAGATGATCGACTCGGAGGTGGAGGCCATTTTGGTGAAGGTGGCGTGCATTGGCCTGCAGCCGCGCAGACACCTGGGCAAGACCATCGCCGAGCTGCAGCCGCAGTTCATGATGCTGGTGAGGAGAGGAGGAGGATTTGAGGGCTGGAAGAGGGATGTACCGTTTGTTTTGCTCACGTTCTCTCTCTATTGGCGTGATGTCTTTGTGCAGAAGGAGAAGTACCAGATGAACGTCTGCGGGGAAGGAGGCGAGTACGAGACGTTTACGCTCAACTGCCCGCTGTTTAAGAAGCGTATTGTCATGTAAGGCTGGATGGAGTGGACGAACTGTGGTAAGAACTAGGCTCACGATGTGACGTTTTTCGACAGTGATGAGAGCCACACGGTGCTTCATTCGGACGACTACATCGCCCCAGTGGCCTTCCTGTCAATCGACAAGTGCCATCTCGAAGACAAGGAGCCGTCAGACCCGGCGCAACTAGCTTCGCGAATCCCAGAAGCTTCGTCTTCGCAGCACAATACCATGGCAAAGACGACGGATGCCAAGCCGGCTACCGTTCTGGCGCTCACTCCACCGTCTGCACGTGAGTTCGTTCCCACCGCGGGCCAATTCCGCGACCAACTGCACCTTTCGGGTATCATGGGCAGCAAGGCGGGCGACGAATCGATCTCGCTCGAGGAGGAAATGAAGGACGTCGTGGAGCAGCTGAAAGCCATTCTCAAGAGCCACGACATGGTGCTTGCCGACGTGTGTTTCGTGCACCTGTACGTCCAGGATATGGCTGCATTCGGACAGCTCAACGCCGAGTACGTCCGGTACCTGGGCCAGAACTTGCCGCCGTCTCGTAGCTGCGTCGAAGTCAAGGCACTGGCAAACGTCCCTGCTCGCGTGCTGTTGGACTGCTTCGCTTTACGTGGCAGTGGCGAGCAGAAACTGCTTCCTATGCGGGTGCGTCGCGACGTCCTGCACGTGAAGAGTATATCGGCCTGGGCGCCGTGCTGCATTGGACCCTACAGCCAAGCGAACGTGCTACACAGAGGGCTGATTCTGCTGGCTGGGCAGATCGCTTTACACCCTCAGACAATGGATCTCGTACCAGGCGACCGCGCTGCTCAAACTTCGCAATGCTTCCGCAACGCCTGCCGTGTGCTGGAAGCGCTCAAGTCGAACCTCCGTCACGTGTGCTCTGGCATCATCTACACCACCGGAGACCCTGGCGATTGCGAGGCTCGAGAACGTCTGCTAGTCGACTGTCGGCGTAACCTCATGACCAACGCCGAGTTGGAAGACGAGTTTGAAAGCGTCGGTGACAGCGACGAAAGCTATGAAGAAGATGACAAGAGCGAAGCGCGATTGGAGCTCGTGAAGCTGGCGCCGCTACTGATCGTGCAGCTGTCGCGCTTGCCGCGAAACGCACTGGTCGAGGTGGAGCTCCAGGCGCTCACGGAGATCGCGTTCAGGTATCTCGTACCACGCAGTTCGTCCCGCTCAAGCTGCTCAAACAACCTCCGTATCGACTGGCAAACGGCGATGGTCCCGCGCGCGCTGTGCCAGATCGTGTGCACCGCGTCAGTAGAAAGCAAACAAGAGTTCTCGGACACTCGGGCCTTGGCTAAGGCCATCGCAGAAGGAATTTGGACGAGCGTGCTGGACAGTCTGGTGCAAGCGCTCATGCCCTGGGACCGTGTACTTCACGTGCGCACGTTCTACGTGGCGACTGCGTTCTCAAGCGAATTGGAGCTGGCCAAGGCGTACCACGAGACGGTGACGGCACGAGGCAACGTGAGCTACATACCGGGCATGACGTTCGTGCCTGTGGATGCCATTCAGAACGACGCGGTGGCTGCGATGCAAGTGACGGCGCAGGATCTGGACAAGCTGGAAACGGAGCTGTGGCTGCACAAGCAAATCTAGGCGTTAGGCTTCTCAGTACTTCTTGTCGATCGATTGATATCTAGGCTAGTAATAAGCAACTTGCTTGGCAAGAATGGACGTCACTTGCCTGGTTGTCTAACGCCGCCGTTTGTGTCGGTCATCGGGGCCGCCGCGGTTCCCGCCAGCGCTTTCGTCCCGACCTCTGCGCTTGCGAGACTCACGGTCCCGGGATCGTGAGCGTCCGCCTCGGTCTCCTCGGCTGCGGCCTCCTCGTTCTCTTTCCTGATCTCCTCCAGCTCCACTTCCACCGCGGCCCTCGCGTCCTCGAGGACGTCCTCTATCACGGTCACGGTCGCGGCCGCGATCACGGGCGGCACCATCACGATCCCGGTCACGAGCACTATCACGATCCTTGTCGCGACCTCGATCACTCTCCTTCGATTCCTGGGGCGCGGCAGCGTCACGACTAGCCCGTGAATCGTCACGGTGAGATTTGGAGCGATCGCGACTGGCCTCTCGCGAGGTGCCGCTGCCACGACGTTTCTCGTCGTTGTCGTCCTTGCCACTGCGTTCGCGGTCTCGATCGCGACCTCGATCCTTCTCACTGGCATCCTTGCTCCCTGCACTAGCGTCCCGACGGCTACTACTCCGCGATTCCTCCCGACGTGGGCGAGAGCGCGATCTTGAGCGGTCGCGACTAGCCTCTCTCGATCTACCGCCGCCACGTCGTCTGTCATCGCGGTCGCGGTCATCCTTGCCGTTGCGGCCACGCTCATCGAAGCCGCCACGGCCCCCACCTCGCCCCCTGCCGCCCCAAGGAGCGCCTCTTCCTGGTCCACCCCATGGCGCGCCGCCCATCGGCGGGCCGTTCCAGTTCTGCTGCCCCATGAAGCCTGGTGGCGGGCCCATCCCAGGGTGCCAGCCGCGCGGAGGCGGGCCGCCCATAAACCCACCGGGTGCTCCTCGTGGCGGCGCTCCACCCATGGGGGGCAGTCCACCAGGTCTTCCTCCGTTCTGCTCGTCTCCTCCTTCACTCTTCACCTGTCCAGGGAATCCTCTCGGTGGCATTCCCCCACGGCCCTGCATCTTGGCATCTCGTTCCCTCATGGCCTGTTGATTGGCCGCATTCACGGCCTGCCTGGACGCCTGCTCCCTTGACCTCTCCAGTGCCAGCTCCCGTCTCAGCCGCAGTTGCTTGGCCGCGTACTCCCTCCAGCTGTGCTCGTCAAAGCCGTAGTTAAAGTAGTCGGAGATATCCACCCCAGGCTTCCGCCACGGTCGGTCCTCCAGCAGGTCAATGTCCACATCGAACGCCGTGCGGCGGCCACCAAACATGGCCATATCGTCCACTCCGTCCGCTGAGGATCCACCTTCCTCCGCCCGATTGGAGCCAGGCATACTGCCCGCATCAGCAGCTCCTGGGCCTCCATGCTGTGCTCCACCGAAGCTGCCGCGTACGTAGCGGTTGCCGCCACCTGTGAAGCGCAGCGTGGGTTTACTGCCTGTGTGGCCGGAGCTGAGCACGATGGCCACGTCCTCGTCGTCTTCCGAGTCCTCCGAGTCCTCCGGCTCGTCTCCAGGCTTTGAAGTAGCTGCAGCAGCATTGCCAGCCGCTACGGAGGCCGCTTCGGCTGCTGCTTGCGACGTGGCGGACGCGTTGAGCTGAATGGACACGCCGCCGTAGAGCTCCTCGTCCTCGTCCTGTTCGTCCTGGAGCTTCGGCTGCTCGGTCTTGACTGTGGAGCTCTGGCTAGCCTCCCATGTGGCTCTCGACTCCTCCGTCTTGGCCTCCTCCTTGACGCTGGCGCCGCCCGCACGCGTCGTCACCAGCACATCCTCGCCAAACTCCTCGTCCTCCATGGTAGGCGGATATGAAGCTTGAATGGGGGTATGTGTTTATACGGTGTGGCGCTAATGCGCGAGTAAGTACGGTTATGAGTTCCGTACTTTGTCAGATGGATAGTGTACTGCAGCTGGCGTGTGATTGGCTCGCAGACGCTTACACTTGCGCTTTGTATGCTGGCGCCTCCGCGGCCAATAGTTTCGCGGCCCACACAGCGCCCCGAGCCGCCGACTCACGCAGTTCTTCTTGTCTCGTTCGACTTTTGCAGGTAAGCGGCTGTGCCTGGCCTAATATGTCACGGGGCTGCGGGCCTGAGGCGTATAGGGGAGGTAAACAACAGACAGACAGCAGCGGATAGTGTGGGGACGGACGCAGGGCTGATACAGCGATCAATGAGGCGCTCACTAGGACGAGCAATGGACGGAGATACAGAACCAGAGACGACGAGCAGTACAGGCCAGCAGCTCCGTCCCGAGAAGATTGCGGCGTCGACTACCACTGCCGCTGCTTCTGCTGCTGTCTCCTCAATACGCTACAGGCTTCGCGACGCGCTGACGATCCCTGAAAGTGGAGATACAGATGCTAATGTGCTGTATATGCTTGGTGTCAAATGCAGTTTAGTCAAACATGCCGCACTCCTTTGGTTACCGCGCCCGCACGCGCGACATGTTCGCGCGCCCGTTCCGTCAGGCCGGCATGATCAAGATGTCGACGTACCTGCGCACGTTCAAGGTGGGCGACTACGTGGACATCAAGGCCAACGGTGCCGTGCAGAAGGGCATGCCCCACAAGTACTACCACGGCCGCACCGGCCGCGTGTACAACGTGACCAAGCGTGCCGTCGGCGTGCGTGTGAACAAGGTGGTGGGCAACCGCATCATCCACAAGCACATCAACGTCCGCGTTGAGCACGTGCACCAGTCCAAGTGCCGTCTTGGCTTCCTCACGCGCGTCAAGGAGAACGAGCTGAAGAAGAAAGAGGCCCGTGCCACTGGCGTCCGCGCCCAGATCAAGCGCGTCCCCGCGCAGCCCAAGGCCGGCTACACCCTCAAGGCCAAGGGCACCAAGCCCATCACCATGGCGGCGCAGCCGTTCGTGGACCTGATGTAAGCGGCGCTCGCACTTGCTGCTTGCAACGCAAGTTTGTTGGGCACTTGGCGCTCGGCTGCCACAGTCGAGCGCGTCGTAACCCCAACGAGCTGGGCTAAATGAAAGAACGAGTCAATCCACGGCGTCCTTCGCTCTCTTGTCTCCTTCCTTATGCCTGATCCCAATCATCAGCACAGCAAAGCATGAACAACTGTGTATCATCATATTTAGCCTGTTGGTGCAACGGCTGAAACAGCTTCTCTATCGGAACTCAACTTACGGAACAGCTTATCGTACTTATTTGACCAGCGACAGTTCTCGCTATTTTGCATCGAATCCAAAGCCATTTCCACGTTTTCGTGACTCTTCGCCAAGATGGAGACCCCGATGGACGACGCCGCCATGGAGCAGTACGCAGACGTACGTGAATCCATTGTCACTGCATATGAAAGCCCTATGAATTCCGCGCAGAATGATGGTTTAACCACGTCTCACCGCTTCGTGCTCGCGCCATGCAGTGGCTGGACAACTTGGAGAAGACGGATCCGGAAGGCTACAAGCAGTTTATCGCCACGATGCAGAGCCAGCTGCAAGCCGCAGGAATCGGACCAGAGGGAACATCAGGTCCTCCACAAGGTGATGCCGATGCGGCGCTATTCGACATGCTCAAGAGCTCGGCCGGGGCGAAAGGAAACGCCGGGGACGCCAATTCACCAGGTTTGAAACGCTGGCAGTGAAGAACTGCAGCGGACAAGGGAAACTAGTCTATGGTGATACTTACTTGTATCTTGTGATGCTGCGTGCAACTGGTGACTAGATTTCAAGCCGCGGTTCCCCGGTGACAAGGTCATGGCCGAGGACGGGTTGAAAGCCACGCCCGAGGGGGTACGAGGCTGACTTGCTTCTGTTCGGAACGTCAATAGAGAAAGTAACCTGTATTGCTTGGTGATGACAGATGTACATCGATGTGAAGCCTGGCTTTGTGATGAAGACGGCCGACGTCAAGAGCAAGAAGAAGGTGATGAGACTGCCTCGTTAAGTTGAGAAGAAGGGCTGGACTGGTTTGACGGTGGATGCTTGTTGGAACAGGTATTCGTGAATGTAGTCTACGCGGACGAAATTCAGGAGTTTTCGGAGAAGAAGAAACTGGACGAGGAAGGCAAGGAGCAAGAGGTAGGGAGAGTGCTTTCAGCTTCTGCCATTGGAAGAGTTTGACGAGCACGAGGCGCGGTGTATGATCAGGGAATTCACGTGCCTTTAAGTCTGGGTGCACCTCATGAAGTCAAGGACAAAAAGGGGGCGACGTCGCTAGCTTTCGACGTAGCGGTGAACACGAAAGTCGTAGAAGACTGCAAGGCCGACAAAACAGGCGCCTTCCGCAACTTTGTCTGTGAGCTGGCCATCGAGTACATCGATCAGAAGGTAAGAGTCTTGACCCATTTCCCCTATTCATTTTCAAGAAGAAGCAACCTCACACGTTCTGATTCACGCAGTATAAAATCAAGCTTGACGATCGCTACAAACTCCCGCGACTCACGTACCGAGGAGAGCTGCCTCCACCAAAGCATTACATCCGCAAGACGCAGGCCCCGATCATCCAAGAAGTTGCTGCCAAAAAGACGACAAAGCCACGTATTGCGAACTCGACGCCACAGAAGCCAGCTCCGAAAACGGCTACAGCGCATTATGAAGTGTTTGAGGAGCGCGCCAATGTCCGAACAGTTTGTTCAAGACTCCCTTCTGTTATCAAGGGCAGCACGCCGCTATCGCCCGAGGCTCTCGAGCAAGCCGGAACTCGGTTGGTTGTTTCGATTCGGTTTGAAAACAAGGTGAAGACAGCCAGCGATATCGAGTTGGAGCTGCGAGCGGAGCTGATGAGCGTTAAAGCTGCCACTCATCACGACTTGGGTACGTGCCATCGTCGACTTCACCGCTTCACTGCAACTGATGCTAATAACCTGCTTGAAATGGTTCTTTTCAGAAATCTTCCTCCCGTACCCCGTTGACGTGAGCTCTGCGAAGGTTCGCTTGGATCAAGCCCACAATACGATGGAGATGTCGTTGACAATCGACAAGGCGTGGGATACTCTTGGCCCTGACGTGGGCTCAGCTCCGTGGCTGCTTGCCCAAGCCTTGAACGAAGACGACTCAGAGGCTTCGGAGGGAGCTGAGGCGGCTAGCCCTCAGCCCAAGTCACTGGTGGAGATGTTCCATCTTGCCAATGCTGCGGAGTCGAACGAGGCATCGCTTGGTGCTGGGCCGGCAAAGACCGGTCCACGATGGGACCCTGTTCTTGAAGACGAAGAACTGCCGGAAGATCGATTCCACCGCAAGGACATGATGTCCATGCACATTTTAGAGCAGCGGCGTGTCGAGCGTGAGGAGAAGGCAAAGGAATCCGAGGCGAAACGCCACCAGAGGCGGGCGGAGGTGGAAGCAATGCAGAAGAAGGCGCAAGAAGCTGGCAAAACGTGGCGCGAGATGTACCCGGACGAGCCGGAGACAACCTACATCGACATGGAAGACATTGTGAGGCAGGAGAAAGAGAGACTCGATCGTCAGCAGCAGCAACAACAGGAACAAGAAGAAGAAGACCCGACCAGAGAGTGCATGCCCACAGAGGACGCAAAGCGCGCGGCTGCGAAATGGTCCGAGAACAAGACGCACGTCCAGCTCGACTTGCAATCCGCATTGGCATTTGATCTGCTCTAAGAGAATCAAGATCTCGGCTGTCTACAGTAGACATAAGCTGGCAGCTTTGCTCGGTGATACTTACAGCGAGCCCAATTGTCATCCATTTGTCGTTGGTCTAGTCCTTGTTCGCGTAGTTGCGAGCACCAAAGATGGTCGAGCCCACACGAACGTGCGTGCTTCCACAGGAAATCTACAGCAACGAACATTCACAGTCAGGACTACCGAAATATCCTCTTCCATGCACAACTAATCCTCTTCTCACCGCGAGCTCAAAGTCCCCAGACATGCCCATGCTGAGGGCCAAGTCCTTTTCATCCTTTCCGATGGCTTCAGCGACGCGCTTGCGGCAGGCCACGAGGCGGCCGAAGCACTCGGACGTGGTGTCTCCGTAGCGGCCGATGGTCATGAGTCCCGTGAGGTTCAAATGCTCACAGGATGTGACAATGTGGCGCGCCAGCTCGACGGACCCTTCGGGGTCAATCCCCGACTTCTGCTCCTCCTCACTTGTGTTCACCTGCACCATAATGTTGAGTTTCTCGCTGCGGAACTCGCCCGACGCCTTGTTTAAGGCATTGGCGATCTTGATGGAGTCCACCGTCTCCACCACGAAAAGGTTGGGCACGTCCCGCACGAGCGGCTTGGCCTTGTTGGACTGCACGTGGCCGATGTAGTGCCACTTAATGTCGGTCGGCAGCAGCGGCGCCTTCTGCACCAGCTCCTGGATCTGTGTCACAACTTCAGAATTAGTAAAATATTTTCTTTTTTGCATTCTTTGTGCTGACGTACGTAGTTCTCGCCGAAGTGGCGCTGGTCGGCGTCGTACGCCTCCTGCAGGTCCTCCAACGGTTTGGTCTTGCTTACGGCCACCAGCGTACACTGCTGCTTCCACGCGCTCTTGGTCACAGCCTCCGCCACCTTGGCACGCACTGCCAGCAAGTTCTTCGCCACCGCCATCTTCCAGAAAAAGACACACTGACGAAGAGCGATTGGTGAGGTAAAACCTAGGTTTTACGAAAGGTGAATAATATGAAGTCTGTCTGGATTATATCCGGTGCTGGGCGAGGGGCTTCTGATGGTGCCAGCCCCGTAGGCGATAATTGCGATCGGTTCTTCATTGCTCGAGTCATGATAAATATAAAGCGCATTATGCTCTCGCATCTCTTCATCAGTGCGGAGCTCAGGTACGAAAATAATAGGAAGAGTCGAATTTCATTTTAGCGTGACGGCAACATTTGTGCTCGTGCTCAGAGTATGCAAAAGGGAAGTGTCAAAGCGAGCGAAACCCATATACACTACTTCAATGCTTGGTCTTGCAGCAGCTCAATCTGTGGAGCTCGCCAGATTAATCAGCGAGAGTGTTTGGAACTCGATGTCGCCAAACCGAGTCAGTCGAACAGTGATCGCTAGATTGCGGCGTTATACTGCTGAATCGCTGTGGAGAACAAGCTATACTTGGGACTCTTATCAAGCCTGCCCCGGTCAGAACGTTTACTCGATGCGCGGTGGCCGTTCATAAATTCTCACGATTTCCAGTATTAAGGCGGCCTTCACACTCAAACTCTCCGTTCCAGCTTCCACCGCCGGCCGACCCCAGTCTTCTCACACGCCATGATGTCGACTGCTGATCGTGCTGTTCCCCAGTGACAATGACGGCGAGCCGATGTCATTCACGAGTGGATCCTTTGGATCAGAAGTGTGGAAAATATTGTAAGTTTGCCACGACAAAATATTCCGATTGACCCCCCTCCCCCCATACTGCTCTGCAGCTGTCAGCACGTCTACCATTCGCCATTCAATTCCACTACATGCAGTCTTGAAAACCAAACTGACATCGGGTGCGTACCATCATCAGCATGGCGCAGCTCTCTACAAACATCCCATCGAATTTGCTAATTGGACCAGGGTGATTAGTTCAAGGGCTGCAAGAATGGAATGACTGAGGGATATACCAGCAGCGATATCTACGACAAGTTAGGGAACCAGCATCACTTGCGGTGACCCACATGAGAGATTCCGGGCTAACTGGACACCATCGCCTATCGGAAACTCATCGTTCAGTCCGTGAACATAACGCCGAGGTTTCGAGGGTTTTCTTCACAATCTGCTCCCAGTGGCGTGCCAAGCTTCAGGTTGTCTTCCGTTGAGGTGGTTAGTAGAACAATGAATAATGCCTCAATTCATTTCGGAGACTTTGGAACTTCTTCAAGCGTGTATTTGCATAAATGTATTTTACGTAGATTGCACTTGCAAGTGAATCGTTCATGGGAACGGGACGACACTCGATCCCGCACCTAGAAATCAAATGAGCCGTCTTCCGATCGGGATAGCGAGTCGCTAGAGTCATCGCTCATGGATAATGAACTTTGCCAATCGGCAGCTGAAGCACTCTCGCTAGTGGAAGCTTCCTGAGAGGCTGAGACCGACTCCGTGAGCCAGTCGTCGAGCGAGGCATCGGTGGAATCCGAAGAGGATGCCAATTCATCGTCCACGCTGTCAGCTGAAGCGCTCTCAGAGGTGAAGCCATCCGACGCTGAGCGGTCAAAGGATTCGAATTGCGAGTCAGCAATCGAACCTTCTAGTGGAGAGGCGAGAAGGTCTTCAAATGACGATGCATCCGACCCACCGACCGACTCCTCTGCTCGCACGTCTGGAGAGTCGACAGCTGAGTCGCTGTCCGCATTGTCTGAAGCTTCATCTGATGTGCTGCTCTGCGTACCTTCGGCCGTGGCAGCAAGGTCGAAGTCGCCAAACGATGACGATCCACTCTCCACCGTGCCTGGTTCGAGACTTCCAGATCCGTTGACAAGAGATAATCCTCCGATATTGGCGTCAACCGAGTTATTTGCAGTGACGGCTCCACTTGCCGACGGCGAGCTGCTTAGTGACACGACTGCGATAACACCGAAGACGACACCGCATACCATCAACAGCGCAATCGCCCCACGCGTGCCCCACGGACGCGGCATTGGGACCGGCACCGAGCGCAATACCGGATACCGCACTAGTTCACCACCCTCCATCTCCTCGAGACGGTCGAAGCCACCGTCGTTCGGGTGGTACAGCAGGTTGTTGCTCTCGGACATCATGTTGGCTCACTAGTTGGCTTTGGATGCGAAGAAAGCGGTCAGGTCCTTATTTGTGTTGGTGAACTTCTGCAGACGAGAAGAGAAATGGCCAACGTCCTGCAATCCACCGCAGATCCGCCAGTCCGTTGGAAACGAAAGAGATGCGATTGCTCCGTCAATATTTATCCGCCTCACATCCCACGATCTCCAAAATAGGCGATCCCAAGAAGCACGCAGGCCATCACACACAACCGCACTAAAGCACGCATCCCGTGCGCGTCGAAACCACTATTTGGGATGTACCGCTCATCACTCTTCATCTTTTTATCTTCAACACTTGTCTTGATTTTGCCTCGTCGCGCCGAGCTCAGTACCGACGTCCCCCCCGAACGTAGCCTTCCAGTCAGCGATGACACAGATACCATGCTCAGTGTGTCGTATTAAGTAAAACTGGACATCATGACTCCGCTGCTCGCATACTGAAATCCAGTCAAAAATACTGCGCAAAAAGCGTCCTCGAGGGGACTCGAACCCCCAATCCCCGCCTTCGGAGGGCGATGCCTTATCCATTAGGCCACGCGGACACGCTGTAAGGTGCCTGCAGACACACTTAAACGTTCTATCGACATTTTACACGCGATCCGTGAGGTCAACCAATGCATGCCACTTCGACTTGTCACCTTACTCCCAGAAACACTCCAGTGCTCCAACTTGGAGCGCGGGGCAGCGCATCCCGTATATTCTAGACCATCACTCTTCATCTTCAAACTTGCCTTTATGTACACCACATTGTTTTACAACTCAAGCTACAAAATGTTGTCTCAGTAGCCATGAGTCGGTGCCTTATAGTTTCCACTGGCGACCACACACCCGGAGCTGATGCTGCGCTCGTTCCTCACCCGACGCGGCGGCTTGGTGCACCGCCTCCAGGCCACTTCCAGCGGCTTCTCCTGCTCCACCCGATGCTTCAGCGAGTCCTCTACCGTTCCTTCTTACAGCATCGCTCGAATCAACTTGTACGAGGCGAAAACGTGGGTGCAGAAAATCGTTCCGAGTCTCGAGGTGTTCCTGGAGAAGCACAAGCATCTGATGATCCCCACCAAGTTCGTGGTGCCCTATGGGGATACCGACTATCCAGAGGAAGCCTGGGGCTACCCTCTAGGCACGCACTGCAGGAACCTGCGCTCGCTCAAGCAGTCCAAGAAAAAGCTGCCATTCTTCACCGTGGACGACCTGGAAGCGCTCAAATTCCCGTGGAATATGCGGCAATGCAAGTGGGACGTGCTGGTGCTGCCTTCGTTGCAGCGATACTATGACCTCAATGGTCGCTCTGAGATCCCCACGGGCTTCGTGGTGCCTGAGGGGGACGAACAGTGGCCTGAGCATCTCTGGGGCTTCAAGCTCGGCGCAACACTGACTTCAATCAAGTACGCCGACACGTTCAAGGCCCAGCGGGAGGCCTCGCAGGAGGAGCTGGAGAAGATCGGCTTCTCCTTGCTCGGCTGGAGAGAACGCATGTGGGAGGAACGTATTCTGCCTGCGTTGCAGACGTTCAGCCGCGAGTTTGGCCACTGCAACGTGCATTTCAACTTTGTGGTGCCGGACGACGACAAGTGGCCAGAAGCCACGAGACGACTGCGGCTCGGAGCGACAGTCGCCAATATGCGCTGCAGAGGCAACTACGAAGACATGGCGGACCGAGACAAGGCGAAACTCACGGAGATCGGGTTCGTTTGGAGCCCCGAGGACGAGCGATGGACAAACAAAGTCTTGCCGGCGTTCGAACGGTTCTCGGAAATTCACTGTTCCGGCTGGGTGCCCGTGGACTTCGTCGTGCCTTGTGAGGGCACGTGGCCGGAAGAATTGCAAGGATTGAGGCTGGGCAACATTTTCATGAAGATTCGACACACCGGGGCATACGCCTCGTTCGTGGAAAGAGATCGAGACCGTCTCGAAGAGATCGGAGTCGACTTCACGGTACCCTACGACCCGGTTGCGCAGAAGATGTATGGATAGAGGTTGCGACAAGACAGAGGAGTTGCAGAGCTTTAAAAGGCTTTCCTAGATTCTTAATTACACTCTGTTTATAATTTGGCATTCTTGTCTGGAAAGCAAACGACTACAATTACATACGAAACACTGTCAAATTTATAAGGTTAGGCTGTGGCTACTTACTCAGTTCACTAACTACACTAGGCACTATCACGCCTTAATCGTCGATGTCGATGTCATACTGGTTGGATGTTGAAGGTGGCAGCGCCATGACATGCGAGTGTTGAGAGGCCTCCCATTCGGCCAGGCGCTTCTCGCGCATTTGCTGCGCGTTCAGGCTAGGGTTCGAGTTGGAGCGATGTGTGGGTCTGTTCATGTTCATCTTGGCGTACTCACTCTGGAGCGAACGCAGCAAAGCCTCCTGCTCGCCGATGGAGTGCTCCATCTTGTGGAAACCGGTAGTGGCTTGCAGTGCCGCTGTCGCTGCGGCGGCAGCTTCCGTCGACGAATACGTGGAGCTGCCCATTGACAGCGAGCTGTACGCCGACGACGCTGAGTTGTAGGCCGACGAGACGGAAGAGGAGCCTACTGAGCCGTTCAGAGTCGGCTGGCTGCTCCTCCGACTGATCGGCGGGCGCTTGACGCTGCGAGTGGCCTGCTCGTAGTGGTGCATTTGGTGCTGCTGCTCCATTACAAAGCGCTGCACTGGGGTCTGCTGCTGGGCGCCATTGATGTACTTGCGCTTCTCGTTGTCTAGATACCGCTGCTTCAGGCGCTGCAGGCGCTGGGCCTCGGTGATCGCAGCATTCATAGCTCCACCAGGCGCGTCGCCCAGCATCGCGAATTCCACGACAGACTCGTCATCGTCGTCAACCTCATCGTCGCCGTCGATGGTCGGAACAGTGGTGGAAGGAGCAGTAACTCCGCCGAGCAGGAAGTCGTCCATGCGCTGGCCCTTGCGGTCTAGACGACCCGAGTACAGGCAGCGAAGGCAGAAGCGCTCCGGGATCACTGCGGTTGGGTGCTCAGCGTCGCGGCGTTCGTGGTTCGGAAGACACAGCGTGTACGTCATCAGACAGCGCCCACAGGCGGCTTCACCACAGGCCCGGCACTGGGTCAGGTGGCGTTTGAGTCGGCCGAAGCGTTTGCCGCACGCTATGCACTGCAGACGGTGGCGCCCATGGGCCTTCAACGCATTGCGGCGAGCGAAGAACTGCTCCTTGGGCAGCACGAGTCCGTTGCGCATGATGTACTTGACGTCGGCGCTGTGCTCGACCTCAACGAGAGTAGGCGCCAAGCGGGTCAGGAACGACCGGGTCATGATGGCTGGCGCACTTCCACAAGGGTCAATGTGGCCGCGTGCGAACACCTGCACGTTGTTGGCGCGCTTGTCGTGGCGGTAGACGGTGGTGCAGCTCATATGGCCCCGCACGAGGTCGAACTCGCGGCGGTTCATGGCGTCGACATGCTCGGGACCGAGCGACTGCTGCACTTTTACCAGTAGTGGCTCGCCCTTGGGGCCTATAACACGCTGCGAATACTCAATGAAGGCAAAGTCGCGAGGAGAGACGAACTTGTCGACGGGGCTGAGGTGTGCGAGCCACTTGATGCCGAAGAAGTGGAACGGATCCTCCGGTGTCTGTGTCTCAAAGCTGCGCAGTACAGCTGCGTCCAGAAAGAGGTCGCGGTACAAGTCCGTCATGACGGCGCGTTCGTCCAGCGTGGCGTCGCAGTAGAGCCCGTACTCGACGTCCTCGAGCGACATGTCGTGGATTTGGCCGCTCACGACGTAGTGGCGCAGGCCGCCGTTGGTGGCATCCGTGGCGTCCTCCTGCTCGTCGACCGTGACATCCTTGCCGCGCTTCTTGCGGTAGAGCGTCACGTGCGGGCGTTTGTAGTGCACCTTCCAGTGCTCGCGGTGCTCGCCCACGAGGTCGTTGTTGTTGCTGTCTTCCCAGGAGAACATATTGGTGAGCTCGAGCGCGTCAGCCGTGAGCTGCTCGCATGTTTCGCGCAGGTCCTCCACCTGTTCCTCCGTCACATTCACAGCTGGCAAGTACTCGTCCGCGAGCGGGAAGCGTCTCCGCGGGTTCAGGAACTGCATCTCGATGGACAGCGCGTCGCCGCCGGCACTGCGGAAGCCATAGCCATTGGTGGTTCCAGCCACGTTCACAGGCCCGGCAACCGTTGACGCGCTATCGGAGCTGTTGGAGCGCCTGGAAGACGTGTGGCCGCCACTGCTCATGCTTCCCCGGCTGATCCGACAATGCAGAAAAGGCTCCGGCCTCGAACACGCGGGGCGACGGCAGGCCGCCAAGGGTTTGACGTTCTTGCTTGCTTGACCAGCGGGGACGTCAGTGATACAGGCGCAGCGGCAGGCCGCGGAACCGGATAGTGCGGGAAACCAGGCCGGCGCCAAGAGTTCACATTTCACCACGTTTCATTGCCGATTCGGCGTCATTTGACGGTCTCCGCTGTTTGCTCTGACTGAATTCACTCCATACGGGATTCAAGTGAAGACGAGTCAGTTGCCACACTTGGCGTTTGTATGGCACATTCCCTTCGACTATTTCGAGGGCCAATTGTTACACCCCAGAAAGCAAATCCGCCGCGAGCGAAGGGATCAAGATGGGACGCGAAAGTGAAGACAAAGGCTCGCCTGCTTGTACAGAGTCTTCGCGGCTCGACAGCACTCGTTATCGAGTTGATCCCGAAGTGGGTTAATAGAGCCTGACTCTGCTCGACGCACGGCAGTCTGCACTCGTCAGAGACGATCCGGCGAGCGCCAACGCCGTCGGCCCAACGGTGCTGCTGCCGTGCGTGCCGGCCTTGCCGCTCAACAAAATGTTGAGCGAGCAACGCGGGGGATGGGTCTCGGCCGGTAAGACGAATCGCCACTTTGCAACGAGCTCCATGGCAGGATCACTTGTTGAAGCGCAGACCTCGCGCTATGATGTCTGCCCCTCGGCCTTTGCCTGCTTCAGCGGACAGCGCGGCATACTGGGCGAGCTCCTGTTCGTGGTGGCCACGACCACGGTGCCGCTCCGGTTGCAGAGCTTTCAGAACTTCCGGAGCGGGCCATGCCGTCCGCGGGGCAGGATGTTGCTCAGCAAGCAGTGACACCGGCACTGCCGCCCACCCATCGGTGTGGCACGCACTCGAACGCGAGTGGAGGGATCTACGGGAGCCGTTAGAGCTCTACCACCAGATGGTCCCGCTGCAGTGCACTCGGAGGCCGAGATTGCAGAGACTTTCGGGGCAGACCGCGCCCTCGAGCTCTGCAGTGCGCACATCCCCACGCTCGAGGCCGCAAACCGCCACCGCGGCGTCAGAAAGCTGCTCTACATTGTGGTCACGATTCGTGAATGCGAGCACGGTTGAAAGTGCTATTCACGGCAAGCCAGCCCATCAAAATCCACATCGAGCCGCTCCGTTAATTAACGTGGCAATACAGTACTCGGTCAGACACTGCGTTATGGAGCTCGTAAGGCCAGACCGACAGGGATGCTTTACATCTTCATGACCGACAACTTGTCGGCGACAAGCGCAAAAAACGCAGGATGGCTGCTTGGATTGTAGATCCACTCTAGCAGACAGCTCCTTCCCGCGGTTTCACATGGAGCACGTGAATCCAGCTCGTTGCTCTGTCAATTCCTCTTCGCCCCGCCTTCTTCGTCGTGTGTGTAACTCTCGCAGGGCAACGCGAAGTTCTTGCCACCAGTTTGTCCGCT
>JAABLK010000039.1:56005-71305 GCA_012295415.1 Phytophthora chlamydospora
GAGCTTGAAGCCGTCACTACCCGACAAGACCGAAGACCCCGAGGTCTCAAGCATGGCGCCGGGCGAGCACGGCGAGCCCACGGGCCCGAGCGTCAAGGAGTTCTACGACGGCATCTTCCACTCGCAGATCTACGCCGAGCATCACCGCGTTTGCTGCAACGTGGGCTTCCACCCGCGCGGCGACACGCACGTCAACTCGAGCGCCGCCGCAGTAGCCGCCGTGAGCAGCTTGGACGCGCGCAGCGGCGCTCCCAGTGGCCAGTTCCAGGCGCAGTACCCGGCGGACCGCGAGCAGCTGCAGCTGTATGACACGCTGCTGGACGTGGACGCGCAACACGCAAACAGACGCGACGAGCCGCTGACGATCCTGGATGTGGGCTGCGGCGCCGGCGGCGGACTCTGCGAGCTGCAGACGCTGTACCCCAAAGCGGAGGTGGTGGGCCTAGACGTGTCCGTCCAGGCGCTGGAGCGCAGCAAGGAGGTGTGGAACCGCTTCACGGAGCAGGTGCCCGAGTTCCAGCAGCGCAAGCTGCGGCTGTATCATCACTCGTGCGAGCGCATGAAGGGCCTGCTCACCCACTCGGTGGACGTGGCCGTGGCCGTGCAGTGCTTGCAGGAGGTGCAGAATCTCGGTCGAGCAGTCACGGAGATTGCGCGCGTACTCAAGCCTGGAGGCCTGCTGTTCGTGGCGGACTTCATCCCGCCCGACGTGGCGGCTGACCACCTGGACCACTCGCTGCTGTCGCCCATCTCGTCGGCGCAGAACAAGGCGCCGCTGTTCGAGATCGTGCAGGAGCAGCTCGTGTCGTACGAGGCCGCCATGGGCGCCAAGCTCAGCTCCGGCAACACCCGCGACTTGATCCATCAGTTCACGCCCCACGAGTTCCACTCGGAGCTCGAGGCCTTTTTCTTCGTCGAGCACTCGCCGCTCTACGAGTTGTTGCGTCGTGACCAGATGGGCTACCGCTTGCTGTGTCTTCGCAAGACGGACGAATGCAGCACAGACGAAGACGAAGATATCCGCCATGTCACCGAGTTGGTGGGCGATGGCGTCGGCTACTCGTCGGATGAGGAGATCCAGGACGATGACGTGCCTAACTACTACGCGTACCAGGAATTGTTCCCGCAACTCGACGTCCTCAAGGACAACTATAACGTCATTCTGGAGGAGATGCAGGCCGTGCAGCAAATGGCGACGTGGCCATTTTGGCCGGAGAAGCACTACACCGAAGGCGAGAGCGAGTGGCGTGTGTTCCCATTCTGCTACACCTTCCCAGCCTACGATGCTAGCAAGACGACATGGGTATCCCCCACGTGCGCGATGTGCCCGCGCACTGCGGAACTGCTGAGAAGCCTCCCGGGAATCCGTACGGCCCTCTTCTCCAAGCTCGGGCCCAACACGACGCTCTCCGCGCATCGAGGCTGGGCGGATCTGGCGAACCACGTCCTGCGCGTCCACTTCCCGCTCGTGGTGCCCACCCTGTCGAACGGGGCGCCCTGTTGCGCCATGGTGGTTGGTGGCGAGACCACCTTCCACGCCGAGCGCGAGTTCATCGTGTTCGACGACAGCAAGCTCCACTACGCGTTCAACCACCACCCGGACAAGACGCGCCTCGTGCTCATCATCGACTTCTACCGCCCGGACCAGCTGCCGAGGGGCCGTGCTCGCGGCGGCCACTCAGACGAGCTGGACGAGTTCATCGAGACTTTCGGCAGGCAGACGCTGCTTGGCGGCACCGAGGAAAGCTGAGAAGTGCGACAAAAGGTGATGGAGCAGGGCGCGATTAAAACGGGTATGTTGGTGTCTACACCGGCACCGTCGCTCTTCAATTTTTTTATCACCCCTGCTTAATCTTAATGTTAAATAAACCTGTCCATAGTCAGCCACGTAGCAGCACATACACACACTTCAGTCATCTCTTAGGCACTTCCACCAGTCCACAGCAACATCACGTACATCCAGGAAGCGCGCGAATGTCCGGCACGTCCGCGTTGACGACGGCGGTGAGGCCGAGGTTGGCGAGTGCGCCGCGGATCAGGCCGCAGGGGAAGACGAGGAAAAGCAGCGCCATCTCGCGTGTCTCCTGCTCCGTGGCGGCCGAGATGCCGGCCAGCCAGCGGAAGCCGAAGTCCTGCACCACGAAGACGCCGCGGTGGTTGGTCTGCAGCTTGTCGATCTGCTTCTTGAAGATGGCGATCCACAGGTCCTTGCACACGAACTTGATCACATCCAGCGGCTCCAGCATGCGCGGCCTGTCTCTGGATGCTCGCTCAGCGAAGCGGCAGCCCACGTCGTAGCCCATGGCCTCCAGCTTGATGATAACAGCCTCACGGTGCGCCGCCTCCTCTTCAGGCGTCGGGGTCGTGGCGCTAGCTCCTTCCACCTGCCACGGGTAGCGCTCCAGCTGGTACAAGCGTCAGCGAACTTCATCTTCTATCATCCACGCAGTAAATCCCGCCGAGAAACGCACCATGGAGCGCACGATCTCACCGTAGAGCTGCTGGAAGCAGCCGTCCGCCACCTCCTTCATCTCTCTCTCTTCTCAAGTTTCAATAAATGATGTATGTTACACAATTAACGTCACTAAACTGAACTGTTGTCGTTGTGACACGTGGCCGGACACTTCATTTTGAACAAGAGAGCGCAATCACGATGAGCGCCAAGAGCCCCGAGGTGGTGGACGGCATGATCGACGACAGCCTGCTGGGCATCCTCATCATCCTGCTGGTGGTCATGCTCAGCACGGGCTACGTGTACGTGCAGCAGCTGCGCCAGGGGGACGCGCCGCGCGTCGCCACGCCCGCCCGCATGGCGCCCACTACAGCCGCAGCACTCGCCTCTTCTCCCCAGCGCGCGGCCGTCAACACCGCGGGCTTGAATGACCGCCAGCTGCGGCTGCATTTCACGCTGCCCATGCTTCACGGCTCTCGCACCGTCACCGTCAGCTGTGAGGCGCTGCTCAAGGACGACGCGGGGGCTCTGGCCTGGATTAACGACGAGGTGCCGGTGCTGCTCAAGGATCTCTCGCACGTGGCCGACGTATATCTGCTGTGTACGGTGGCGGATGCGAAGGATACGGCCAAGATGCAGCGCGTACGCGAGTTCGTGGCCACGCACCCAGACCTCAAGAGCAACGAATCGACGCCTGGTGGCATCAAGGCGCACAAGGTGCTCTTCTGCACCACGAGCATCGGCAAGATCGCGTTCGTGCGGCAGATTGAGCCGCAAGTGCACGTGGAAGGTGGGGCGTTGAGTGGCTAGATGAGGTGTTTGCATTCATACTGATGTTTTATTGCTTTTCTTATGACTAGTCGACGCCCATGTTGTCCGCGAGCTGGAAAAGCATGTGCCGCGCATTGTGCACATCCCGACGTCGCCTGAGAATGCGGTGGTGCCGTCAGTGCCCAATGTGATCCACGTGGGAGACAGCTTTGCCGGGTATTTCTCGTTGATCTGCGCAAAAGAACGACTTTAATCAAGTTCGTGCTGGCGAGGCTGGTATTTTTTAAAGAGTTTAGTGAGAAGTGTCAAGAAGGTGTTCTACGTTGGTTTGTTTGTAGGTGCTGCGTTGCGAGAAAAGAGTCCGTCGATGCGGAAGAGCTGCTCCAGTGTTTGGAGAACGAGGAAGAGCAACGTGTCGACGCGCCTCCACGGATGCACGAGTCCGAACTTCTCAGGGTCATCCAGTACGACTTCAGGGATCTGAATTGGTCCTGCTAGCGTATCGATGACGCGGGAATAGTCGAGTGTGTATCCTTGATATCTGTGCAGTCTGTCCTTGAGAGTAAGGTTGCTGAATACATCAAGAAGAACATGTCTCTGATTGCCAACGTGGTGATCGGATTCACGCCCTTCCCCTGCATCCAAGCGCGACTTACTCAAGTTGGTCCGCAGCACGCTGACAACTTCGATGAGGGCGTTCGCGAGTGTTTGTCTGGCTAGAGAAAGCATTGTTTGGTCTCGCGGTATGAGGCTCCTAGAAACGTGGTTGCTCTCGTCTTGCAGCCAGCGCGCGATGGCTAGCTCTGTCGCTCCCCCTCCTCTGCAACTGAGCACAACTGCAGGCTGCTGGGGGTGTCTGACGTCATCTGCAGTAGTCGGGATACGTATATGGGGCTCCCACCAACTCTGGAGGACGCGCAGGCCTTTGACGATGGCGGCGTAGTACTGCTTGTAGACCCCTTTCGTCGGGGCGTGAACCAACAGCTGAGGCACCACAATCGGCTTCCTCTCTTGTTCTTGATGTAGATTTCCCTCTCTTTGATGATTTTGTATTGTAAGTCCCCGTAGCCGTAAGCACGACTGTTGTTGGAATCGCACCCGGGAGATCCCGTTCCCGCAAAGGCCAACATGATCGATCATTCGTATTTCGTCGAAGATACTGGCGAGGGGGAATATTCCAGCGCTCATGCACAGCGCCTCAACATCTTCGGGCTCAGCAAGGTGCACGCAGGCAATATCATGACGGGTACAAGTCGCGATTACACTTTCGTCGAGCGCCTCTGTGCTTATGAAAAGCTGGACGTGATGGAAATCGCGCAGTTGACGAACAAACTTGGAGATAAACAGATGAGCAGCGTCCTGGACTGTAAACAACTCCTCGTTGGAACTTGTCGCGAGTTCAACGTTGTTGGATCCAGCTGACAATGAAAGCGGGCACGTGAAGCACACGAATCTGACGGGAGCTTGACACCGCTCCAGCATTCTCGGAGGCTGTGATGCAATCACTGACTTCTTCAGGATGAAGTCGTCACGGGGTACCACGTACGATGCATTAACGGATGGGGCAGACATGAAGATAATCGCATCCGGCGCGCACTTCAGAAATTGCTGTACGCGTCGAAACAGAAGTTCACCCGTGCTCATCCTCGCATCGAGAAAACGGGCCCCAACTTCTGGAGGAGCTGAAAACACCCACTGCAGAATCAAATCGGCCACAAACTCCACCGCCCGTTCACCAAGAACACCACGCAAGGCAGATACCAAAATGTTCGCGGTGGCTTCTCGAAACTACAGTACACCAACCACCACAGCATCAGCCTCAAAATGCAAAAAAAACTCACCCAATCTCCTCGTACCTCTTTTGACGGCTGCATTGTCTGTACATCCAACTCAATAGGCACTGCCAATTGCAACCCACTCAAGGGCGACTGCTGCGTTTCCATCTCCTGTTGTAATCCCCATTTCAACTCCGCAAAAGCCCTCGACAGGCGTGCCCGCTCGACAGCATTGTTATGATCCTGCCTTCTACTCAAGCTCTCAGTCGCCAGCCTCACTGCCGCATCCACCAGTAGAATAAATTCACTGGAGCCATCCCCCAATTGCTTGTGCACGCCATCGGCCGCAGTAAGTAAGAGTTTCGCCATCGGATCCTCCGCATCAAGTCCTTGTTTCCACGCTGCCAAAACGGCATGTCCCTCCCCAGTCACAATTGGAGGCTCTGGGGGCCTGAACAGCAGCGTCTCCTCTCCAGACGGACCAAAGCTCCGTCTACAGAGAGCAGCAAGGCTCCCCGCCGTGCGCTCTAACTCGGCCGCGAAGCTGGTCATACTGTGGCGCTTCATCAAAGTATCTTTTTTCGTTTCAAACGCTCTGATTGGCTAGATAAGGAATGGGTACACTGATGCATAACGGAGACTTAAGGTTGATATAAGACTGACATGTTGTAAAGTGCTGCAAGGACGCTTCAAGCATGGGGCGCAGAAGTGAAGAAGACTCACTCCGTTCACGGTCTAATGGGACTATCTGTATTGTTGTCTTTAACTGCAGTCGAGTACGCAAACAACGCGGAAAATGCAAGTTGAAAAGGAGTAGAAGAGATGGCAGGCCGCAACCCAGTCGAGCGTGATCTGCCAGGAGTCGCCGGAGACCAAGCTGTTCTGCAGGATCCTTGGCTTCGTCGAGTTGCTTGCAGTCGGTAGGAGAAGAGGGAAACAACCGCTTTACTCCTCGCCGCCCTTCTTGCCGCCCGTCTTGGACTTGATCGTCTCAATGCCGGCCGCGGCAGTGTGCTTTGCCATCTCCAGTCCCGTGGACGACGCCGCGCGTGCCTGAAAACAACAAAATCCACGTCAGAAACCTCGCCCACATATGNCTCAATAGGCACTGCCAATTGCAACCCACTCAAGGGCGACTGCTGCGTTTCCATCTCCTGTTGTAATCCCCATTTCAACTCCGCAAAAGCCCTCGACAGGCGTGCCCGCTCGACAGCATTGTTATGATCCTGCCTTCTACTCAAGCTCTCAGTCGCCAGCCTCACTGCCGCATCCACCAGTAGAATAAATTCACTGGAGCCATCCCCCAATTGCTTGTGCACGCCATCGGCCGCAGTAAGTAAGAGTTTCGCCATCGGATCCTCCGC
Source organism: Phytophthora chlamydospora (assembly GCA_012295415.1). Classification (NCBI taxonomy): domain Eukaryota; phylum Oomycota; class Peronosporomycetes; order Peronosporales; family Peronosporaceae; genus Phytophthora; species Phytophthora chlamydospora. The sequence continues at coordinate 62,368 of JAABLK010000039.1, forward strand.
ATCAAGTCCTTGTTTCCACGCTGCCAAAACGGCATGTCCCTCCCCAGTCACAATTGGAGGCTCTGGGGGCCTGAACAGCAGCGTCTCCTCTCCAGACGGACCAAAGCTCCGTCTACAGAGAGCAGCAAGGCTCCCCGCCGTGCGCTCTAACTCGGCCGCGAAGCTGGTCATACTGTGGCGCTTCATCAAAGTATCTTTTTTCATTTCAAGCGCTCTGATTGGCTAGATCAGGAATGGGTACACTGATGCATAACGGAGACTTACGTGCTGCAAGGACGCTTTAAGCATGGGGCGCAGAGGTGAAGAAGACTCACTCCGTTCACGGTCTAATGGGACTATCTGTATTGTTGTCTTTAACTGCAGTCGAGTACGCAAACAACGCGGAAAATGCAAGTTGAAAAGGAGTAGAAGAGATGGCAGGCCGCAACCCAGTCGAGCGTGATCTGCCAGGAGTCGCCGGAGACCAAGCTGTTCTGCAGGATCCTTGGCTTCGTCGAGTTGCTTGCAGTCGGTAGGAGAAGAGGGAAACAACCGCTTTACTCCTCGCCGCCCTTCTTGCCGCCCGTCTTGGACTTGATCGTCTCAATGCCGGCCGCGGCAGTGTGCTTTGCCATCTCCAGTCCCGTGGACGACGCCGCGCGTGCCTGAAAACAACAAAATCCACGTCAGAAACCTCGCCCACATATGAACACAATTCAGCACAGCCTTACCTTCTCCAGCGCGCCCGATGCGACCACCGACGTCCGCTCATAGGCGCCGCCCGCCAACGCGGACGACTTCTTGAAGGCCTCCGTCTCCTTGAGCTTGCCGTACTGCTCGTGGCTGGCCGTGGCGGCGCTGCTCAGCCCTCCAGCGATGGTCTTGCCGGCGTTCGAGGACTTGGCCGCCTCCAGCGCAGCTCCCGACTTCTCCTTGAACATGGAGAACGTCTGGCCCAGCACCCTAAAACCACACACACACACACACACACGCGAGGCGTCAGCTTATAAACGTCCCGAATTCAACCAATCACAGCACGCAGACGCACTTGGAGGCCGTATTCGCGCCGTTCTTGAGCTTGTCCACGGGCAGCACGTTGCTCAGAGACGAGCGGTCGCCCGCCTTGGCCGACGCGTTGGACTTCTTGTCGTCATCGTCCGAGTCCTCGAGCGGCTGCGACTGCGGCTGGTTCTCCTTGGCCGTGGTCTCCTCCTTATCGCCGCTGAAGATGAGGTTGTCCAGGTCCTTGTCGTCCGTCTGCTTCTGCTTGAGGTTCACGTCGTCCATGGCTGCTGAGGTTGCTACGAAGGAAGGCTGGCTTTCTCTCGCGACGTCGGGGCGGAAATGGGGAGGGAAAGCCTTGCGCTCGGTGGTAAAGAATTGTCCCGTCGCTTATTGGCGGAAATGCCGCCAATCGGAGGAGAGACGGGCAAATCAGTGTAGCCATCTGACTGGATCGGCGGACGCCACGTCAGTCGTTGCAGCACGAACGTCCAGGTCGGAACTGCTTCTCCTCCAAGAAGGCATGAAAACGGCCTCAAAGCCTTGTGCATCATGCATCATCGACCTCCATGGGAGAGAAAAGTGTGGCGCTTTTGTGAAGCAGGCAGCGGAATTGAAAATGCCAGAGGAGTGCCGATATTTCTTGGAAAATCCCTTCCTGTCGCTGTTGTTTGAGACTTTCCGACCCCACTTCCCAGATCCCCTCAAACAACCCGACAAAGACCAAGTGAGAGCTCCTGTTGTTGGCAGGAATGAGTCTTGACGACGATGTGAGCAGCTTTTTGAAGATCGTTCGCTCTTCATCAACTGCATCTACTAACATGAACTTACGACAGGATTACTCTGAGCAGTACTCAAGCCTGGCCCCGGTGCTTCTCATGAACTGGAACTTCGAGGAGCTCCAGAACTTCGTTGACCGCGCAAATGCCAATGCAGAGTTGCCCCAGCCTCCAAGATGGCTAAAGGTCACGCCGCCCAACACGACACCTGCATCGCTTACACGCGACATCCTGTATTTCCTGGAGGGATATTGTTCTCAGAAGGACAAAGAGTTCGGGAGTGTAGCCCTGGTTCCGCGCAACATGGAACACTACAGCAGAATGATCAGCGACCTCGCTATCATCGAAGTCGACCCGTTCGTGCAAGCCGTCATGAAAGGATCTTCACGGGTGGAGCGAATCGCAGCCATCGGATTTCTGCAGCAGAGTTCTCAGAGCTTCAAGGTGGGCCACATTCGACGCGAAAATAAGGGTCCATTCTACCAGATATTCGACTGAATGAGGGTGCAGGAGGACAGGAGGAGCACCAGCAGTTGTTGTTTGCGTTAATCTACCGATTCGTGAGTTAGCTTGGTTGATCCATACTTGCCACCGCTCAAGTCTTTTTCACTTGTCAACAGCCTTCTTCCCGCACATTGGTGGGGATACTGCCTCCACCGTTGACGACTGCAGGTAGCACCCCACTCTCCGCAGCAGAGCTTAACTCGCTGACCTCAATACTGCCGCTCTGCTTTCATTGGCTTTTCCTTCAATCCATTCTGCTGAATAGGTGCATTCAGCTGGCTGTCGAAGGCTAAGACAAACAAGACACAGCGTCATGTTAACATACCAACAAGCCCAACATCAACTTCCTAGAAAACACCCACTTACTCTCCAGCTCCTCCACAAGTGACGGCAACGTCGCTACTTCAATCGCTCGCCGTCCCTTTCCGTTGCGGAAGTTGAAAACCTCCTCCAGCGTCAGTGGAGCTTCTTCGTCCAGTGTGCTGGGATCCGCTTCCTCGCCTAGGTCATTCGCCGCCATGAGCAGGATACGGACGACACGAGTCCAACCTCCTCTGCATGCAACATGCAACGGTGAGTCTCTGCTCGCATCTACTGCACTCAATCGAGCACCGGAGCGAAGAAGCTGCTCGACGATCGGAACGTGGCCTGCTCGACAAGCTTCGTGCAACGGGGTCCTAAGGCTCACACTGGAATCGACCAAGTTGACATCCGCACCTTCCTCAATGAGCAGGCGAACGTGCTCCTCCCAACCGTTCCAGGCTGCTACGTGGATCAGTGAATCGCCGCCGGCTGCCCCACGCCACGCGTTCAGCACATATTGGCGTCGAGATTCATCACTTGCGTAGATAGCAGAGGACGGGGCGTAGCGCGCCTGGATGGTGGCCCAGTACCTGCTAGTCGAGCCGTCCTCCTTACCGACTTCCCATTCATCAAGCACGCGCTGCCACGACTGAACCGTGTTAAGAATTCGTTCGAAACGACAACGAAGCTTGGCAGCGTACTTCGCTTGCAACGGGCGTTGGTGATCGGTGAGAGGATGCTGCTCCGAGAGCAACGCAAGTTCGACTGCCTCCAGCTGGGAGTCGACCGCCCAACTCGTTCGATGCAGCCGCTCAATGCGTTCGTGGAGCTCTCGAGCTCGTTCGGCGCAAATCTTGCTTGGAAAATGAGCTGCATCCAAAGCCTGTGCCAGATCATCCCGGAATTGCCTTACACTGTGCTCAGTTGGCCGACCCTGCGTCATCAAATGCTCCCACACTAGCCGATCTGCTCCGTTGTCTGCTGTTTTATGGCGTTCACGTGCCGCATCCCGCTCACGTTGAGTCTGGATTCGTGCACGTTTCTCGACTTCAGCATTGTGGTCGCGTTGGTTGTCACGAGCCAGCTTTTCATCAAGTAGCCGCTGCTTCTCAGCTTCACCCGCCTTCCTGCTTTCTGCGAATATGCGTTGATATTCAACGACTTGAGCACGTTGAAGTCGCTCTTCGTCCTTCCTTCGTGACTCGAGTAGCAGTTCATGCTCGACTTGCATCCTTTCCGCCTCTTGTTGTGACGCTCGACGGTGTCGAGGAGGCGATCCAATGTCGACTTTCTTTCGGGTGATAGCTGTAAGCCCACTTGCATTAGCAGAGCTGCCAGCGTGCTCGAGATGAGAAGTCACGGTACGTCGCTGCGGGAAATACTTGGTCACATCCAGAACGGACGGCAAGCGCGTGGAGATTGGTGCTCGATCCCGTCGAGGGTGCTGCTCCAGAACTGAGGCGCCGGCCGACAGCCTTCTGGTGCTTTGCGCTGGCGACACCACTGGACGCGCGCTTGGAGGCGCGTCAGCTGATCCGTCGACGTTTGTGGCATCACCACCAGTGCTTTCCAGTGGAGTTTCGGTATCGAGTGAGGGCACCTCCAACAGGTCACCGTTGTTGTGTGCGTCTTCTGGCACAGTTGTTGGTGCCAAAACACTATCCCTTGAAGATGGTTCCTCCTCGTTCCGTTCATCTTGCAAAGGAAGACAGGTTGCATCCCGCTCTTCAGCTTCTGGTGGCACAACAGAGTGTAGAGCAGCAGCGGTCTCGATAATCTCACTCGTAGTATCCATAGGTGGGTAGGAATTGTGGCGCTCGTCACGTTTGTGCTTCACCCGTTGCCGCGCAATAAAGCAGCGTGCCATGCATTGGAGCACCAGAGCAGCAACCTGGGCACTTTCTTGGATGGACGTAGCATTTGAGAGGTCAACAGAAGCCTCTGCTAGTGCTGCTTCAGTCTCCACCTCGGCTTCGATCGCTGCGTTTGCCTCGTTAGCCACAGCTTCCGGTCCCTTCATCCGAGCGTCTATGTGAATAGCTTCTTCATGAGAAGCGTCACTGTCCAGGTGAGTTTCTTCAGTGGCTAGAGACCCAGCTTCACCTTCAACCGTAACTTCTCCAGTTTCGCCTCCAGTCGTGGCCGCAACAACTGGGTCAGTATCTCCTTCAGTGTCAACTACTCCAACCTGTTCAGTTGCCACACTTTCCTCTGTGCTACTCGCCTGAATGTTGGGAGGTAATGGTGCCTCGTCTTCGTTTCCACTTGGAGTAGAAATCTCGTCTTCAGCCGTCGCATCAGCGTCACTTTGAGCCTCGTTTTCAACTGCGCTCACCGAACTCTCCTCGTCAACAGGAGAAAACTCTTCTGTTACAAGGCGAATTTCATCACGCCCTGAGGAAATTGCACTTCCCGAAGGAGTCCGCGGTCGACTAATAACCCCAGCAGAAGTAGGTCGAGAGGGTCCACTGCGAGGCCGTGCGGAAGTTGACCCACTTCGAGCTGTGGCCCCATCGTAGGCTGAGCGCCCTGTTCGAGGCGCGAGCTGCTGTTCCGTAGGTGTACGAACACGAACGAGCCTGCCAGAGCTCACAGGGGTATTGGAGACTGCCGCAATCGCTTGACGAACTTTCTCCTCGAATTCCGGGGTGATCGCAGCTTGCATCCCGGCATCAGTTAGACGCGTACTACTCGCAGCAGAACCCGCTTCATTTTGGTGCTCGGCGATATCCTCTGACACGTGAGGATCGTCTTGGTCTGTCGTTTGAGCTGAGGATCCTGCTTCTGGACTTGCCAAAGCGCCTTTGTCAATCTCCTTGACTGGTGGTTGCTCATGCTGCGACAGCTCGTGATGGAAGCGCAAAAACTCTTCTGGTGGTTCCCACAAACACTCGCCCGTGATGTGGTTGTAATAGTAGGGCACCCCGTCGTCCTCATTGACGAACATCATCCACGGGCACGCCTCCGCATCCACCGCCGCAGGCTTCTCTGCTGCTTCACTCGAGACAGGCGGTGGCATGTCATTTTCTTCAGCATGATCAGCACTATTGTCAACATCCCCAGGAGGCTCCTCTTCGTCCTCGCCCTCCCCACTAAGCAGGCGATTCAGCTTGTCCATTTGCTCAGCAGTTGATGGCCTTCTACCTCTCCCACCAGTTACTGCAAGCGCGCCAGGGTCCGACGATACGGAAACGTCCTCTTGATGTTCATCTGCCATTGGTGGTGGCACCCATCGAGTTTCCATCGTGTCCGTATTCAGATAGTAAACGCGGCCATCATCGTCATAAGCTTGCGTCCAGGGATGGACAACATTCCCTGCACCAGAGAGCTCTTCTGGAGCTTCGAGGTGCGGTGGAGGGTTCCACGATGTCTCCCCTGTGATCGCATTCCAGTAGTAGGCCTGGCCGCTCTCCTCATCGTGCCGGATCTCCCACACCTCCACTGCAATCGCGTCCTGCGCCTGCTCTCCGTCCATTGTCTTATTTTACCAAGGGACGCTTCAGGCTTTGGCCTGCGAGTCCTCCGATCTGAGTAGGCAAAGGCACCGATCACCTCCTCTTCCGAGAGAGGGACCCTACACTTCACAGCCAACACAAATACCTGAACGAAGCACCTGCAAACATCGAATGCATGCACCAACAAACAGCGACGACAACGTGAGCATCAAAAGGGAACACCTTACATGCTTTTGAAAACGGCTATCCAGGCTGGGCTACTGGAGCAAGAGGCATCATGGACGTCTCGATTTTGAGCAGCTGCTGTTCGCTCACTTGGCCTCGAGCTCGGCGACCAGCTTGTCGTCCTGTTCCTGGCGGCGACGGCGCACGTCGTGGTTAAATATGCGCGCGATGTTCACCTCCGTTGTGATGATCTGGTCTCGCAGGAACGACAGATCCTCTTCAATCTGGGACTGCAGCACACACACACAAAATCGTGAGCCTCCGCTACACTCATAGCACCCGCAAAGCTCTCAATCAGCAGCTCTGCTCACCAGCTTCTCCGTGGCCGACGCCACGTTCTGCTCCAGCAGCTCCTGCGCGTCCTCGTACGGGTACTCGACCATGATCTGCGCGCCCAGCCAGATGCAGACCTTGCCCACCGAACAGTCCACCGCCGCCTTGGCGTACACGTTGTCGGCCAGGCTGAACTGCGTGTTGAGCGTCTCGCCCTCATCACGCTTAGCCAGCAGGTGCCGAACCATGTCCAGGTCCTTCTGCGTGTCCGGGATCTTGCGCTTGAACGTCTCGCGGTTTTTCTGCAGACTCGTCTCCATGAACTTGTACTTGCTGTACATCTGCTGCAGCGCTCCAACCAGCGGTTCGATGTTGTCGACACCGCAAGCAGTCATGAACGTGTCCACGGAGTCCTAAGAAAGGTGTCGAAAATAGGGATCCCAGTGTCAAAAAGACGGATCCCAAGTGTCGAAAATGAGCATACGTGGCGAAATCGATCAAGCGGGGTGTTGATGGCCGGAGAAACGCACCACGAAGACGGCGGACGGGATGCCGCGCGGGTTGCGCTCGCCCATGATGGTGGCGTTGAGGCGCGCAAGCGCCTCTGGGCTCTCGAGGCCCTTAGACGGGGCGGGGCTGGCCATGATACGAATGCAGCGGGCAATGGCTGGAGGTGCGAGTGTCAAAGTACGATTTCGACAAAATTGTCGCACTTAAGAGGAGGGCTACTTTAATCAAGTGAGCGCAAGAGTATCCTTCACTCGGTAAATGCCGTTGGTGAAGCACTCGACACGGAGCTGATCGCGATGGCGACGAGCCGGAGAAGACCGCCACGAGCCTGCCCGTGACTCTGAGCCATTGAGAACAGCCCAGAGCTGACAAAGCTGTTCACCGCGTCCGTGTCCGCAGGACCCGAGCGAGCCAATTCGCTCATAGTGGGATGGGATCAGGTTGCGCGGCAAGTTACTGCGCCGATGTGCAGTGAGTAACCTCACGGGATCGCGACGTTGAGGGCAACGCCCTCGTCTTCTTGCGGACAAGATGTGGTCGATGGGCATCAAATGAGTTGGGCCAGTCGAACACTGCAACATTCCGCCGCACGGAGACCCTCGTCAGGCACAGGACTCTCGTCACGGTCGACCAGAATCCCGCCGAGATGCGGTCGGCATTCGCAGCGTGAGAGCTGCGGTCGCTCACTCCGCAAATTGCGCTCCATTGCACAGGCAATACAAGACACTACTCCTCGAAATACGAAGCATGGTCACAATGCGGCTGCAGTGGTGGGTTGTGCTGCTTCTCTTGGGCATCGGTCTAGTCGCAGCAACTACCGAAGTCGCGGAGGTTGCCGAGATCGCTGTCGACCCGGACGTGGGCAAGAACACGCCGGGGATCATTGCTGCGCGCGGGTACGACGTGGAAACCCACAAGGTCACGACGTCGGACGGCTACATCCTCACCATGCACCGCCTGCCCAAGAGCTACGACGAAAGCCAGTCGGGTGCCAGCGCTGCCTCCAACAAACCTGCCGTACTGTTGCAGCACGGAGTGATTGAGAGCAGTTTTGCGTGGGTCTGCAACTACCGCAACCAGAGTCTCGCCTTCGTCCTCGCAGACGCCGGCTACGACGTCTGGCTCGGCAACAACCGAGGGAACACGTACTCGAACGAGTCGCTGTCCTACACCACCAACGACGATGAGTTCTGGGATTTCTCCTGGGAGGACATGGGGCTGTACGACCTCCCGGCCATGATCAACTACGTGCAGGATACGTCGGGGCGCTCCACCATCAGTTATGTCGGACACTCGCAGGGTGTCAGCCTGGCACTGGTCGGTTTTGCAGCCAACCAAACGCTGGCTGAAAGCGTGTCGTACTTTGGCGCCATGGCACCCGTGTCCTGGCTCGGGAACTCGAAAGCAGAGTTGTTCGTGGCCTTGGCCGACGCGCACTTGGATCTTCTGTACAAGGCACTGGGCATCGTGGAGCTGCTCCCGCACAGTGACTTGCTCACCAAGTTCCTCGCCGGCTACACGTGCACAACCATCGACGAGATCTGCGGCTCCGCCATCTCGCTGCTCTTCGGGACGACCACGAGCCTCAACATCTCGCATGTGCCTGTGCTCATCTCGCAGACACCCGCTGGTACGTCGGTGAAGGACGTGGCGCACTTCGCGCAGGGCATCCGGTCCGACACCTTCGCGCGCTACGACTACGGGTGCAGCTGCGTCGAGGCGCTGGGGCTGTCGCTCTGCTCGTCGGCGATCTGCCCCAACAAGGCCAAGTACGGCTCCTTCTCACCACCCGCCTACGCTCTGGGCGATATGGTGTTCCCGCGCACGGGACTTTATGTCGGCGCTGGGGACACGCTGACAGAGCCCGCGGATATCGCACGCCTGCGCTCATCGCTGCCGTCGGGCACC
>JAABLK010000039.1:71326-85198 GCA_012295415.1 Phytophthora chlamydospora
TGCCCCAACAAGGCCAAGTACGGCTCCTTCTCACCACCCGCCTACGCTCTGGGCGATATGGTGTTCCCGCGCACGGGACTTTATGTCGGCGCTGGGGACACGCTGACAGAGCCCGCGGATATCGCACGCCTGCGCTCATCGCTGCCGTCGGGCACCGTCGTGCACGACCAGACCATCGACATCTACAGCCACTTGGACTTCATCTGGGCCTACAACGCCAACGTGTACGTGTACCAGGACCTCATCGCGCAGATCGCCGAGTACGAAGGCGTCGGGTACTAAAGAACCGAAGGGCAAAGCCGAAGGCAACCAATGTCAAGTTCAAGTTGAAGCCGCCTCGTTTCTCATTGGTCAAATATAAAATCATATTTTTGAACCAATCGTAAAATGACATCAAGAGTGATGGTCTTCCGCACTCGATCCGATTTCCGCACTCGAGGATCAGCGCCATCATGAGCAAGCGCACAGTGGTCGAGTGGTCTCCGCATGACGCGTCGCTGTTCGCCGTGGGGGCAGACAACCTGCGGCTGTTCGAGGTGACCACGACGTCCTCGGACGCTGCGGCGGCGCCCACCACGCAGCGCAAGCGCGCCTTCCGCGTGGTGCGCATTAACGCCAAGGTGTCGCAGCTCAAGTGCCTGCAGTGGCATCCGTTCGAGGCCAAGCCGCTGCTCATCGCCACAGGCACGGGATCGGGCAAGGTGCTGTTGTGCGACTTCGAGGACCCACGGGCTCGTGTTATGCGCGAGTTCCTGCCCAAGTACAGCCGCCCGTGCCACGCCGTGGCCTGGAACCCGTCGGTGCCCAACCAGCTGGCCGCGGGCTTCGAGAAGGTGCGCAGTGACTTCTGCACGCTTGTGTGGGACCTCAACACGTCGGGCGCGGCGGGAGGCGCAGGAGGGGCGGGAGGGCCGGGCCTCACGAGCAGTGGGAGCAGCGGCAACATTGAAGGGCTCGTGGACCAGGACGTGAGCAGGAAGGGCGGCAGCAGCAACGGAGGAGGAAGTGCCAGTGTGGGCGTCGGAGCGGGAGGCAGCGGGTTCTCTGCTGCAGACTCCAAGCCAGTCCATGAACTGGCCAACTCGGAGGCCACGATGGCGCTGTCCTGGGTGCCGCTGCAGCCGACGTGCTTGGCGACTGGTACGGGGTTCAAGTGGCTGCGTGTGTACGATCTGAGGGCGAAGGGGTCGTCGCCCATGAGCGTCGTGGCACACAACAAAGCTGTTCTGGGTGTGGTATTCGACCAGCACCGGCCGCATATGCTGGCGACGTATAGTGATGCACCGCAGGAACCAGTGAAGGTTTGGGATATTCGTCAGCTGGAGTCGTCGTCGGGACCGCTGTTTTCGCTCTATCAAACGAGCAAGAACTTGGCGCAGGTGTCCTGGTGCCCGTCCAAGCCCGGCATTCTGGTGACGGCGTCGACGGAAGAGAAATGGGTGTCGTTGTGGGATGTCACGAAGCAGGAAAGCGGCTCGTCAACGTTGAAGAAGCCGTTCCGCAGACGGTATACGTCCGAACCGCTAACATCTTTCTCGTGGCAGCACGTGGACTCGCCGTCACGAATGCAGCGCGCGACGAACTCGGGCAAGAGTGTTAATGCGCAGAAACATCAGCTTACAGCAGCAGCCTTTCCGAACCGACTGCTAACCGCATCAATTACGGGCGAGCTAGGAGACATTTCAGTGCACGATGCGATGCCGCTCTCTCTGTCTTCTCACGGAGCCGTGACGTTTGGTTGCGGAAGGCTTCTGTTTGGTGGGTCGGTCAGTGGAACCGGCTTGGGCACTTCTGCCGTAACCCGACTGGCACTGGAAGAAGAAATCAACTCGGGGGCCCGCGTGGAAGAAGACATCTCGAATGAAATGTACAAACTTGCCAAAAAAGGCTACTCCATCGGGCTATCCAAGAATCTGAAGCTGTTCAGTGAAGCTACCCCGCGTGGTCGTCAACTGCGCAACTTGTGGCTGTGGGTTGACCAAGTTGAAGCACTTCGCCGAATCCGAGCTTCTCGTGTAGAGCAATCCCGCGCTACAAGCAATGGCCTTGGAAACAGTGCTGTAAACGCTGTGATGGCTGGCCCATTGCGCGGATGGCCGGTTGATCCCAGTACGCTTGTCACTGCCGGCGTTAAGAATTTGCTGACGTCTTCAGGAGAGCCTCCATCGACTTCAAAGCAGGGAACTTCTGTATTGACTGCCACTGCCCAGGAAGACTCGAGGGAAGAAGAGCCTGCTGTCACTGTTGTATCGGTCATGAAAACCGATCAAGTCCTAGGTTGCCAATACTTCGAAGGGCCCGGTCGACGATTGGGTTTACTCGCATGCAACTGGGACCCTGATAACGGTCAGGGTGTCCGCGGCCAATCGGCAGGTGTTGGTGGACCAGGTCTTGACAGTGCCTCGGGAAGAAACATGCATCGCACCGGTTCAAGCATTTGGAACCCCCAGAAGCAGTACGATGAGAATGCTCATTTTGCTAACCGCTCATGGAATGAGAACGGCCGACACGAGCTGCAGAACATCCTGAACCGGTGTGAGTTAGAAGGCAACTACGCTCGTGCAGCGGCGCTAGCGGTATTTCATGGAGATTTGAACGCTGCAGTGGCACTGCTGCAGAAAGGAGCGACGTGGCTGACTCAAATGCAGCACTTGAATGTTGGGGTCTCGTCGCCGTACTCGCCAGACTTGTTGCAGCTTATTGCGATGTCTGTAGCCGGCTACTCATCTTCTATTGCAAGTGCGGGAGGGCTGTCTCTGTGGTCAAATATGACTCAGCAATTACTCAAGCGGAGCGAGATCATGTCACAAGCCAACCCGCGGTATTTCCACGCGATGCTTTCCTTCTTGTGTGCTGCAAGCTCAACTTCGTCGTCCAACACGACAAATTTGAACGCAATGCGGGCTAGTCAGCAACCTCCTCGCCGTTCTAATAGCCGAAGGCAATGGGGTAGTGTTGACGGACTAGCAGCCTTTGGTGGAGCAAAGCCTGCAAGCGCTGGAGCGTACTCGGCAATTCTGAATGATATCACGCTACCTTTGAGCGATCGGCTAGCGTTCGCGTGCAGATATCTTCAGGCTGACGAACTACTGGAGTTTGTAGCCCTGCACGAAGAGGAGAGCGAGCAGTTTGGGCGTCTGGAGGGATTGATTGTGACGGGAATCAACGCTGGCGGGATACGGCTGCTTCAAACGTACCTGGATATGACGGGCGACATTCAGACACTGGCTCTGCTGGCTGCACGACTCCCGTCTTCGCATGTGGCGAAATCATCCCGGATGGAGAAGTGGATTCAGATTTACAAGGACTTGCTCAACCAGTGGCAGCTCTTCCACGAGCGAGCTCGCTTTGATGTGGGACGGTCACAACTGGAAGACCTCCTCAATGGGTTCGCCAGCTTTTCGCGCGACTGTGATGCAGAAGATCTGCAAGCCGAGCTTTCGGCGCCTTCGACACTCTCCGTCCCACCACAACTGTTTGTGCGGTGCAATTTCTGCAACGCGTCGCTGTCTTTGGCTAGTTTGCTTCGACTTGGTGGCTCGCACTCCTCATGGCTGAACCGTGCCAAGCCAAAGCTCACGTGCTGCCCGACATGTCGGAAGCCCTTACCACAGTGCGCTTTGTGCTTGCTCCCGTTTGGATCACTCAACCCGTACTTTGAATTGGCTCATCGCCGCTCAAGGCAAACTGCAGACGCTGTCACCACGTTGGTCAGTAGCGTGGCAGCTGACAGTGGAGGCGTGCTGAAGGAACCAAAAACAGGCAAGAACGAGTACGAAAACCTGGGGCAACTGTCCAGCATCCCGTTTGTCGAGTGGTTTACGTGGTGTCAATCCTGCAAGCATGGGGGTCATGCTCACCACTTGGCAGATTGGTTCAAGGCGCACACGGTATGCCCGGTCACCGACTGCAACTGCAACTGCCAGCATTTAGACTTGCCGATAGTCGGCGACGATGACCAAGCTGCGATCATCGAGAAGCAGCGCGCAAGTGCTGCAGCATTGGCCACCCAACGTGCAGCCGCTTCGAAGGGGAAGAAGAAGCAGCAACAACAACAATATCAGCAGCAAAAACCGCAGGAGCCAAAGGCAGCAATTCGTAGTGGGAAGAAGGCATTCATGGACAAGCAGCAGCAACAACAAGTGTCCATGGGCTCGCAAGGCTCGCAGCACAGTTTCTCGGCGTCTTCTACCATCGGAACGGGCTCCACATTTCGCTCGTATTCCTCTGCTCAGCTGAGGCCCAGCGGGTCCTCTGGAGGGTACCCGCCACCGTTCTCCCTTTCAGGCAGCAACTCCGTGGCCAACCTATCCAGTGGCGTGGCTGCTGTCGGAGCTGGCAACAACGTTGGCGGAGCGGTAAGCGATGGAATCTCGCTTGGCAACAAACTCGACCAGTTGGAGAAGGACAAGAGCAGCTATCAGTACATGTGAGGTTGCTTAACGCCACGACAAGGTACGAGCACTGGGCCGATAAATGAATTTGTTTGTTTTTGGTATGGTGTAGCAGCATCCGGTTGGCAAAAGATTTCCTGTCCTTCACAGATGTAGAGGAAACGAGTTTGGCACCCCCAGGCGGGAAATTCGGCGACTGAAGTCGTCCGAGATCTCCTGCTCACTGGTGCCCAGACGTTTGATAGCTTTGTCGCGGTGCAGCTGCTCGTCGTTGAAGCCAAACATGAACTCGACTTTTGACGTCGGCTCCAAGTGCGAGACGCCAGTGTAGCGACGCAGCTCCTCGCTTCGAACGATGTCGACGTCGCAGATGCCTAACTTCTTCATCCCCTTCTCCTTCTTCAGAATATCGGGATTCACTCCAAGACGATCAAGAGCGTGGGGACTGATATCGTCCACCGAGTACGTGATGCGTCGCTTGCTCGGCTGGGCAGTTCCTGGAGTACCGAGCTTCGGCGGCGTCTTGGTCGGGAAGATCGGCTCCTTGTCGGCCGTTAGCGCCCAGGACACGCTCTCCATCCTGGGTGCACTGTTTTGCCGGATTTGCTGGACTGGTGGCGGCATAGCTGTGCTCGGTGAAGGAACGTCTTCATCCGTTGGTGGCGGTTGATGCTCTGCGACTGGTGATTTCTCTTCCTCCTCCACTTCCAGTTGCAGCTGGATGGGCGGCAACAGTGCCTGCGCACGAAGCGAGTTCCTCCTGTTTGAGACGAAGCCGGCCTCCTCCTCGTCTTTGACGGCTTGTGGCAGGTAGTATGGCGGGGCGGACACACCTTCCCCGTCGGCCTCTGAAAGTGACGCTATGGTGCTTGGGTTTCTTCGCGTCGAGCGAAGTCAAGCTGGTTGCAGTCTGGGCTGGGCGAGAACGCGAATGCCAAGCGGCCCTGCAAACGCGGAAGGATCCCGACTGGAGCGTCGCCGGTTTCCGAAACGCCATGATATCTCGGATACTCGTCCTCAGTCGTCCACACCAAGTTGTTCAGCCTTGTTTGGGGCGACAATAGCTGGCAGATGCAGCGTCGAGGTCGAGACTCCATAGTTGTTCGGAAGCTTACAAGCGAATCTCTTTGCTGGACGATGACTTATATCCGCAATGCAAATGGCCGCCGACGGTAGCTGACCGCGCGACGACGTTGGTTCCGCTCACAAAGGAAACGAAAAGAGAGCCACCGCCAAAAGAAGTGGGTAAACGCTCGCGCGAACCGCAAGCTTTGAAACGAGAAGTAGCTTGCGCGTTGCTACGAGGTACTTCGAAGTACGAGACGAGTGCCTAGCTGACTGGAATACTTCAGTACAAGACTGAAGTCGGGATACCGAACTTGGTAAAATGGGTCGACGATTTCGATACCGGAAAGCTGCGAGTGAAGATGTCGATATATCTGGGGGCAGTACATGTAGCCCGGACGAGTAAGTGGCGACGCTGTTCAAACTCATGCTGTGATTGTGTCACTCCAATTTGCGAGGGTTGAGAAGTATATTCCGTAAGCTTGGCAATCTTCGGGTTCATGCAAAGTTGAGGTAAAACACTGCAGATGGGCACTCCCAGTTCGATGCCTGCAGGTAATGTCAGTGTATGCAAAGCGAAAGTGCTTGAGAAATAGCTGGTTGCGTACCACCTCGTGGAAAAGCTGGAATTGGACAACTCGCACCACGACATCCTCGCTTGGTGTCGAGCTGCAGATACTCAGCCATCCTCGTGACTATTGCGCAGTACTGTCAAAATAGGTTCCTTCAATGGTTGGTATGAGGATCCCAGCAACTGGAACGCTGGAGCAGCCACCAGAAGCGCGCAGCCAACGCACTCTTCTTTTCTTTGGTTGTGTGAGCTGGACTCGCAGAGAACTGCACTCAGGCGAGAAGACGAACACTACCGGTTGTGTGGATGTGGACCCTCTGGACTACACTCCCACAAGAATGATGACAGGTCAACCTCTTGGCCGTTTGGCCGTGATGCCATGCATCGTTGCGTCTTCATTCGCCACTGGATTGCTGATCCTGTCAGACTGCGCAGGATGCTGAGCAGCAGGATGGCACCGGTCTTTCGACTAAAACAACGAAATGTACAGAAGACTGTTTGTTTGCAGAGTGAAACGAGTACGCACATGATGAGGGATAAAGGCGACGTCTTTAACAAACACTTTGTAGCGCCACTTTTATCGTGTCCCACGCCAAGCTTTAGTGACATCGTGTCGCCGCTGTCGCTGAATACAGCGTGTACGAAGCCCCTGATTAAAACGTTCTTGTTAGTGTTGGCAATGGAATGCTCTCGGAGAAATATGCTCTCACCTTTTTGCCTTAATGGAACCGAGCCGTTGCAGCTACCTCCTCAATAAATCCGCGCGCTTCGTATCTCCGGCTCACGACCAACTTCCATACAAGTGGCAAGCTTGACATTCGTGATCCACGGCGATACGAATCACGACCATCCTTATCGTCCAAGGTTTTGACTCCAATTTGCTTCGTTCTCACCGTCATTCTCCATTTGAAGCACAGTCGACCGTCTTTCAAGATCTTCCGGTGCCACACCGTTGTATCTGTTGGCTTGCCACTGTCACTCTGTCCATCGACAGCTCCACAATTGCACCAAGCATGTGCCGCTTTCTTGGCGGTACAACGGCATCAATTGGCCTTGAAGTCCACAGCTTTGATTGAATCGAGAATACTAAGGTCATCCGCGATGCGATTGCTGTCTAAACCACCTTTCAGCATACGCTTTTGGCTTTCATTCATACCCAAACTGCATTCACAAACGTTAGATGCATTCTACAAGTACGCTCACTCACTTTTCTTACCAGTTTAGTTGCACCAAGCTCCGTAATGCTCGATGTGTCATGATAGTATCCCGAAGGCATTGTACATCGCCTTGTGTTTCAGCTTCAACCAACGCATTTTGAGAGAGATCGAGCCGAGTGAGAACCTTGTTGCGACTAAGGAGCCCAACAACCGCGTCAACGACATCGCTACGAATTTCGTTGTGAATTAGATCCAGAGACGTCAGTCGCTCATTCGCACACAGCGCCGCTAAGATCGCTCGGGAGCCGCATGTTGAGCTGCGTGAGTGTGGAATTGCCGTCGATCCGAATCGCAGCCACAATTTAGGCGCCCGGGATGCCGATAAATGCGAAAGATAAGTCCAACAGCATCAACCGGTTTGCCATCTTGGCGGTGCTGAGCACAGCTCTGCGCGAGAACTCGGCGTAGCATAACGCAAGGGACCGAAGGCCACTGTTCTCGCCTCTTTGTCGAATCTGCTCAGCCAAGTGCCGAGTGAATTCAGTGGCACCAGTCGTGATTTCAGGAGCTTTGCCCTTCGCAGCTTGTTTTGCGCGTTACTCGAGGATCGTCGCGAGGTGGAGGCATTTACGCATTGTTCTGAGAGTGCTGTGGACTTGTCGACTTGGTCAGAGACGGTAAGACAGAAATGCAAAAGGAGCTCGTTCACAGCGACACCTTTACCAGCACCACAAGTAAGCAAGTTAACAAGGCGAACCTAGCCAAATGAGTAAATCATGTTATGAGATCGAGCTCACCTTTTGCAAACAACCGAGCGACTTCTCCAGCTGCGTCTTCTCCGTCGGAAAAGATGATGCTGCCGTGCAGATCAAGGGAGCGCAGCCGAAATCACGACGACCAGCTTCTCGATAATTGTTGCTCGAGTCGGTAGAACTATCCTCAAGAACGCCACTGTACTCTCGTAGCTGCTCTTCCAGCTGATCCAAGTAAATACTTCTCCTTCTTAACTAGCGCTACGAACAGTACAACCTTGGTTGAGACATACCAACTACTGCCTACTTGCAAATGGACATCTGCGTCGTACTTTGGACTTCCATGAGCAGATCTTCCGATCCACTGCATCGTCGGTGCTGCTACCATCATCTTCATCAAGAAGCCTCGGCGGAGTCGTGTGATACGGGCGAGACCTGCGCCACTGGAGAAGTTGACAGCGGCAGCCTCAACGCAGAACGCTTCCGACTCATCGGTAACCAAGAACGCTCGGAGCTTACAACGATATCCGAACACGCGACGCGTCAACTCCAGCATTGACAACATCGAGCCCCGCTGTCATCACTAAGCGCAAGCAAGAAGCTGAACCACCAAAGGCAAAGAACTGAAAAGCTATGCTGCTGTATTTACATTGAAGCAGCCCCAGCCGATCAAGTGCCGGCCCATAGATAGATACATAAGAGATAGATAGAGCGACCAAGCGCCGCGCGGGGCAGAAGCCTCGAGTCGACGCGGGAGTCGAAAATCCAACCGTCCACATCGCGCGCTTGAGGGTGATGACAGGCGTTCGACGCCTGGTGGAGATCAGGACGTGGCGTCGGGGTCGTCGAGGCAGGCTTCGGAGCCGTAGATGGACGACACCAAGACGCTCAGCCGACTGCGAAGACGATCGTTGCGCTCGCGCAAGTCGTGTACAGCCTGCAATAGCCCAACAAAACAGTCAGCAAACGAGTTCCCACACAAGGCCAACCAGACCAGTTCCGGCTCACCTGTTGACTCTTCTCGAGCACCAGTTTCTTGCGGAGTCGCGCTCTCCGCGCGTGCAACCGGTTGCGTTCACGTCGCACGCGCTCGCGCTCCTCCTTGGAGCAGACCAGCATGTTGCTGCTGGCTGCCGTGTGCGGCCTCTTGCCGTTGGCGTTAAGCTGCGCGCCCACACACGTGCAGACGGCGTCGTCCTTGGTGCTGCAGGCGCAGCTCTTCTCGTGCTCATGCACGTCGTCGTGGTCGTGCTCGTCCACGTCGCTGTCGTGGCTGGTCTGGAGCTGGCCGTCCTCGTCCCTGTCCTCAGTGGAGTTGACGCCCACCTGCTCGAGCTTCTGCACACACGGGACGTCCACGACGTTGCCCAGTCGTAGCAGACACACGGCCGTGGCGTGGAAGTCGTAGGCCTGTTTGAGCAGCTCGTACTCGTCCTGCAGCGCCTCGATGCGCTCCTTGAGACTCTCCAGCAGCTCGCGCTTGCGGATGCGCGTGCGCTGCGCGTGTAGGCGGTTGCGCTCGCGACTCACGCGCAGTTTCTCCTCCTCGGACGAGTGCTCTGTCTCATTCGAGCCGTCGGTCTGCGTAGGCGAGTCCAGATGTAGCAACGGCAGCGTCGTCTTCGCGTGGCTCTTGGCTCCGTCCTTCTTAACAGGCGACGAAGACGGCGGGAAAGCACCGCCTGCGAAGCCGCCGACGGGCTGCACACTCGTGGGGGTGCGGAGGTTGGCTGGTTCTTCGTCCAGCGCGGGTTTGCGGCGGATGCAGCTGGGCAGCGGCACGCCGAAGTAGCGCGCCATGTCCTCCTCGTACTGCTCGCGCTGCTCCTCGCTCTCGTAGGCCAGCAGCGCCGAGGGGGAGCAGGCCCCGCCGCTGCTGGCGAACAACGGCCCGATGGGCGGCAGCACGATGGGCATGCCGTAGTCGAGCGACATAAGACGTTGCTTAACCTGGTAGTACGTGGGAAGGGTTCTGTTCCTGTGTGACGTTCGTTGCTTCGCTGACTGGCAGTGCGGAGTCCTGTGCTGTGCTGCCTGCGCTGACGTTCACTCGTTCGCTTCGCCTCGGCTCTGCGCTGGTCGGGGCTTTGGGTGGTTTGGAGACAAATGCCGAATAGCGGCGCTGCTGACGTAGGAACCGAGCGGCGCCCAGTCTCTTTTTCGAAGCCAGCGGGCGCCCCGGCGATTTTACACTTGGGGATTGTAAGTGGAGGATCCCGCCGCAAGCTGATTGGCTACGCAGACACGCACGGTGTGGTGACGTACGTGACTTGGTGTTTGTATGCGATCTTGTGGGGCCCAGAAACGGCGCGTTGAACTACACTAAGTACGACGACATGCAGGAAGCCAGTCCCCCCGTTATCACGGCCGCGTGGAAGACCGCCGGTGCGGCGGCATTGCGCTATTCGATCATGGAGGCGGCGCTGCTATCCAATGCAAGTGCTCCGCGGGCAGGGAAGACGCCGGAGGGCTATCCTTAGCTGCCTTGTCGAGGTTTATTTCCATTCGAGATCTTTTGTCGATGAAGACCTGACGCCCTTTCGCGGGCAAATCAAACCCAGAGGGGGATGGGCGAAGTCGCGGCGTACGTGGCGCCAGCTTCAACATGTCCTCCTCGGGCCGTGATTGCTGCACTGCTGAGCCAGAGGCAGGAGCGAGCCTTGGTCGAGCAGCGCCAGCAGGCAGCGCTGCGCGAGGCCCAGCGGGATCGCACGCGGAGCCTCGTGCGGCTGCAGCAGCTCGACACCCGCGACGAAGCCAAGATTGCGCTCCATGCAGGTGTGTTCGCCATTTCGGCCATTTCTTCGAAGACGTGCAAAGGAAGACTTGAAGCGGCCAAATCCCATCTGGTGGTGCTGACATGCATGCATGCACTCGACGTTAATAAATGTAGAGAACGCGGCGCACTACAACCAGCGTGCGGCGGTGTTGGAGCAGATCCGCTTGCTGCAGGCTCGCTACCAGGCCGAGAAGAAGCGGCTTCCTGCCATTCAGGACAAGTGAGTTTTGGTACATAGACTTTGAGCTGGCGCTGACGACTGCATTTGCCCCAAATGGCCGTAGGAAGGAGCGCCACGAGAGGCTGCAGCGCGCGAAGGCGTCACGCGACAGGGACGTGGCCGTGCTACGACAGCACCTGGCTCACCTCGAGGCGGCGGCGCCACCCGTGGTGCGACCGGGCAGCTCCTCCGTCCTGGAGAAGGTCGGTCGAGCTGCGACGCCGGCAGGGGTCGAGTCGCTGCCTCAGCTGCCGCTGCCCGGAGGCAAGAGGAATAAGAGCGAGCGAGTCTCGGCGACCGAGTACAAGCAGCTCATGGACCAGATCCGTGCAGTGAAGCAAGAGCGAAACATGATGCTGGATCCGCTCATGGCGAACCTGAAGGTGTACAAGGCGGATTGACTTCACTGTGGGCTGGCTAATCGAGACTGACGTTGCTCTGCGTTGTGCAGCTTGCTCGTCTCTGGGATCGCCTTCACGACACGGCACGCTGTCTCGAGAACTATGACGCCGCGTGCCGGATGATGAAGGATAAGGAGCTCGCTCGGATACCTCCAGAAATGCTGGAGGAGGTTCTGGAGAAGCAGCGTCTTCGGGTAGGTGCTCTACTGTTGTAAGGTATCACGAATGACAACCACTTTATTTTCTGCTGGTCATTTGAAGCGGAGAGCAGCGCTGCACTTCCTGTTCTCTCGTGCACTGCAGCGAAAGCAGCGCCAAGAAGCAGCAGGTACGAGTCAGTCATAGCGAAAGCAAGTTGTTCCTCGTATAGATGATGAGGTCTTCTTTGTTTGTTCTGCTGGCAGACTTGCTGTCGAAGTTCCTTGCACTCTCACTTCCAGAAGAAAGACTGACGGATCTTGCTTACGTGGACAGGTAGGAATCAGCAGCAACGTGTATTCAACACTAGCCCAATGGGCTCGCTAACCTTGGTCCGTTGGGATTGTTGCAGGATTTTGCGAGAGCAGGAGTACATCGAAGACCCGACGCTGGCCAGCCCCGATGAAATCATGTTCGCTATTCGAACCACCAACAGCCTCGGGCAGTACGTGACGTTCAGTCAGCAATGCTGCATGTTGAGCTTGGCTGACTGAGTCGTTTGGTATCGCTGCCAGCCTGACGGACCTGCGCTTTGAACTGCTGAAAGAGCTGCTTGCAGCGTCGCCGACTGATCCATGTGCGTGCAATGAAGCCTGGCTGATTCTAGTTGATTCCCCTCATAGATTCGATGTGGCACAGATCTCATCGAATCGGTGGCAAACATCCACGTGCGCAGAGGCGAGTTTGCCGCCGCCGAGGAGCTCACCGCCCGATTCGTGACGCTGCCGCCCGTCAAGCGCATCACGCTGTATGCTACGCTGGCCGAGCTGCGATGTGGCATTTAGCGGGCTGGTGCGAGGACACTGCTGATCACGATTTGCACCACGTTGAAGGAAACTTATGAAGAGACTTCTTCAACCAGCTGAAGCGTGTTCGTGGACTGTGCAACAAGACTTGCTCGAGCGAAACGCTGTGTTGGTTCCCCAATAAAAACGATGGCAGCAGGAGCACATCTCCACTCAGTGGCAAGCAATGCAGCCTCTCACGGCGCTCCTTCCAACGATCACTGGGGCAGAAGTAGCCATCATACAGTCGCTGCATTCAAAAGGACAAACACGCCACGTGTACCGCTTTTTCTCGGCGTGGTAGCGCGCTTTGGGATGAGGTTTTCTGGAATACATGTATTTCTTGCATATAAATTTTAGCGTATGAATACCTGCACTGGGGGGGGGGAATGTTGGGGAAAAAATGCCAAAAATAAATTATTGGAATAGTATATTTGGTCGAAACATTTATTTATGGAACTGGTTCGCGTCACCCAGTAGAATCGTACCTTAACGAGTAGATACTGTAAAAAACAATAGTTTACGCGTTAAAAAATACCGCACATCAAATTTGTAAAAGTTGGCATTTCTGAAATATGACACCCCTCCTCCCCCCTTTCTTCCACCCCCAAGCGCTCTGAGCCCTTCATTTCGAAATCTCGGTCATTCAAGTTCAGACGCAAGGATCCGGCAAGTTGACAGGTATGAGTGAACGACCGCGCTCCGTTCTATTGAGCGCGTGATGACACGTGTGGTGTATCCTTTTCAGGCCGAGCTGCAGCAATGAGCGACAGCGAGCCCGAGCGACAGGTCCCATCCAGCAGCTCGTGGGTTTGTTCTCCGGTTGATGTGGAGTGGCACGAGGACTGGAACGCCTTCCGCGCCTACCTGGAAGAGTACCAGGCCACCACGCACCAAATATTTCGCCAGCGCACTTCCACGTCTGTCCAAAAGCGAAACCGAGAGATCGAAGCCCTGCGGAGGCTGTCAGACGGCTTGACGACGTCAACATGCAACAGCGAAGACACCAGCCGCGCCACTCAGGAGCCAATTTCAGAGGATACGCACGTTCGTCCATCAAATCGCCTCATTCCCGAGTCGTTCCAGAACTTCTGGATCAAGATGATCTGTACCCATGGCTGGCAGCGGAAAAGCCGAGGTAAAGGCATACGCAAGGCATTCTTTGACAAATCTACGGGGTGCAAGGCCAACATTAAGGCCGCTGTCGTCTGGAATACGAGTGCGAACGCATTCATGGTGCGCGTGACCGACTATAACGTCAAGCACAACCATACTGTGTCCAAGGCCATCTTCAAAAACCATGTTTCCAACAGAAAAGTTGAAGATCCGGCCCATATTGCTTACGTGGACGAGCTTCAGGCAGCTGGATCGAAGCCAAAGCTGATCATGCAGTATCTTCGCAAGAAGACGGGTAAGACGCATTTGTATGTCATGTGGGGTGCATATTGCTAACAATGTGTGCTGTGGATTATTTACGTAGGCAAGAACGTCACGCTACGAGATGTGCACAACATGGTGGCCAGGCTGAGGGAGAAGCGTCGAGGAAAAGA
>JAABLK010000003.1:0-20534 GCA_012295415.1 Phytophthora chlamydospora
GGCTCCCCGGCCACGTGGGCCTGCGGCGCGGGCAGCCCTGCTCCCGCCCATCGCGCCCCCGGGGGGGGGGGGGGGGGGGGGGGGGGGCACTTGCTACCTCCTCGGTGAACACCAGATACAGCAGCATAGCCATAGCTATTGACGACTGCGACACCTGCTGTGGTTGTAGTCTGCAACTTATAGAGCAGTAACTTGAAAGGTATCGGCCATCAGCAAGACCATTCCGCCCAAGGTCAGCATGCCCGCTACTGCCCCCAGTGTCCGCCTGCCGTATTATGCGCTTTGCGGGCCAAAGCCTTGCATATTAGCTGTGTTGTCAAGCCCAGTATGACCGTCAAGTTGGCCACGGAGCATCGAGGTGGGGGGTAATGCCGCTGAATAAGTGTACTGGCGGTTGCCGATAGGCCTGTCGTTACAGTGCTACTGCCATTGGGACCTCCGCAAAACGCACCAAGCAAGTTGCAAGTAAAAACAGTTTTGTCCGAGCGCCGCGTTTTGTAAATCTTCCGGCGATGGAATACTGGCATGCGCTTGGATGGTGCGATCCTGCGACTAGGGGTTTCCATATATTAGAAAAGTTTAACTTTCGATATTTAGACTTGAGTTCAGTATCGTCGCTGTCGTGTCTATTCCCAAAGGCTTACAAAACCGTTTTTGATCGCACACAAGTCGATCTGCCATCGAGCGAGCAAGGCGAAAGGTGAAAGGCGAGAGGAATTTTCCCGCGTCGGCTCAGTCTGGGGCTGCTAGCCCAAGATCGCTTTGCCAGCTTCAACCGCAAAACCAAGCAGAGCCGGCTTTTCGGACACCGACCGAGCCGCTCCCACTTCGCGTTTAGCACCGGAGCGACCCCCAGAGCACCAGCACCAGAAGCGCAACTCAGATCATCATGTTCTGGTCCGCGGCGCTTGATCTCAAGACCCAACAACGGCCCAGCCGTCCGCTCGGCAGCTACGGCTCGTTCAGCCGCTCGGCTAGCAACAGCAGCTTCCACATCCCGCAGAGCATCCCGGAGCACCAGCCCGTGTCGCAGTTCACGTCGCCGCTGCCCGACCCGCGCCGCGTGGAGGAGTACCTGGAGCGGCCCGACACGGCCTTCGCGCGCACGCGGGCGTCGCTGCAGCTGTCGGAGCACACGCAGTCGGCGCTCAAGCTGCTGCTGCAGGGTGAGCGCCAGCCCAACAAGCCCATCCAGGCTTCGGCCAGGCCCAAGCTCGTGCCCGACATGTACAGCATGAGCAAAATCAGCGGCTACAGCGCGCGTCAGGCCCCCATGAAGAAGCTACCCGAGCGCACGCCGCTGCTCAAGCCCCTGGCGCGCGCGCACGGCCAGGAGGAGCCCAACCCGCAGGAGAACAGCAACGAGCACAACTACTGGATGCAGGAGCTGGAGCGGCGGCGCGCCGGCCTCCGGAGAAGCAGACGCCGCACGTGCACCCCCATGTCGGAGCGAGCCACCACGTCGCCCCTCAAGGTGGGCGTGGTCATGTGCTCCGTGCCGCTGGTGCTCGTGCTGGGCTTCGTGCTCTTCGTGATGCTCTTTGGCGACGGCACTGACGCGTCTGGCAACATGCTGGACGCCATGAACAACCTGCTGGGCATCAGCGGCGACAGCGATGCCGAATCAATCGCTGCAAGGCACGACGCCGCCGCACAGGACATACGTAGGACCTTCGCTCGCCCGCGTGAGGATACCCAACTGGAAGAAGAGAGCCCCGTGATGAAGCTGAACGTGTCCTCGGACCAGATAAAGCTGCGCGGCTCACAGAAAGAGAACGCGGCGGGCGACTGACGGGAAAGTGAACTGAGTGTGAGACTGAATGTACGACGAAACAATAACAACAAGAGCTAGCACCTTGCAGCAACCGAGTCAAGCAAGTCGAGCCTTGGATGTTTTCTCTCGAGACTGGTCTTAGTCACCAACCAGCGAGCCTTCAGGTCGACGAGTAAACAGGCAAAGTACCCGATAACAAGAGTGACCAATGCGGCAAATGCATCCACGGCAATACTCATCCTTTGACCTCGACCTCCATACGCGATCTGCTCTACCCGCTCTACTCGCTCTACGTGGTAAAGAAGAGGTTGAGCAGTCCCTTGAGGTACGCGACGATTTCGCCGGCACCGAGCTTCGACTCGCCGTAGATGCGGTCCACGAAGGTGATCGGGACCTCGGCGATCGAGTACTGACGCTGGCGAGCGCGCACGAGGATCTCCATCTGGAAGACGTAGCCCAGACCCTGGATCGCGCTCATAATGTCCTCGATGACGTCGCGCTTGTACAGGCGGAAGCTGCCCGTGAGATCCGTCACGGACGGGTTCAACAGCACCGTCGCCAGGTAGTTGGCCACTCGGCTCGTCAGCTTGCGTCGCAGGTCCCAGCCGTATACCTGCAGCAACCATCAAGCAACATCAGCAACGTNTCAATCGCTGCAAGGCACGACGCCGCCGCACAGAACATACGTAGGACCTTCGCTCGCCCGCGTGAGGACACCCAACTGGAAGAAGAGAGCCCCGTGATGAAGCTGGACGTGTCCTCGGACCAGATAAAGCTGCGCGGCTCACAGAAAGAGAACGCGGCGGGCGACTGACGGGAAAGTGAACTGAGTGTGAGACTGAATGTACGACGAAACAATAACAACAAGAGCTAGCACCTTGTGCAGCAACCGAGTCAAGCAAGTTGAGCCCTGGATGTTTTCTCTCGAGACTGGTCTTCAGGTCGACGAGTAAAACAGGCAAAGTATCCGATAACAAGAGTGACCAATGCGGCAAATGCATCCACGGCAATACTCATCCTTTGACCTCGACCTTCTGCTCTACCCGCTCTACTCGCTCTACGTGGTAAAGAAGAGGTTGAGCAGTCCCTTGAGGTACGCGACGATTTCGCCGGCACCGAGCTTCGACTCGCCGTAGATGCGGTCCACGAAGGTGATCGGGACCTCGGCGATCGAGTACTGACGCTGGCGAGCGCGCACGAGGATCTCCATCTGGAAGACGTAGCCCAGACCCTGGATCGCGCTCATAATGTCCTCGATGACGTCGCGCTTGTACAGGCGGAAGCTGCCCGTGAGATCCGTCACGGACGGGTTCAACAGCACCGTCGCCAGGTAGTTGGCCACTCGGCTCGTCAGCTTGCGTCGCAGGTCCCAGCCGTATACCTGCAGCAACCATCAAGCAACATCAGCAACGTGCAGAAATATCCTTGAGCTCACTTCATGAATGGCATAACGTACGCCGCCACCCGAGTCGTAGCGCGTGCCCGTGACGATATCGCAGTTCTCCTCCGCTTGCTTCCTGTTGAAATAATCAAAACAGCACAATATGAGTCGCCACTGTGTAACAACTGCTTGTGCGAAGTCTGCGTCTCGAGCGCACTGGATGAACTCCGGAATGAACTTGGGCTGTAGTGCAATAGCACAATCGCATCAAATGAGAATCTCTTTTACACGGATTGCAAAGTCACCACGATGTTGACGTACGTGGTGCGATAGGTCGGCGTCCATGAGGAACACGAAGTCACCCGTGGCTTGCTTGAGGCCGTCGCGGTAGGCCGAGCCGAGGCCCAACTTGCCCTCGCGCGGCAGGATCACGATCTTGTCCTTGCCGTAGATCTCCTGCAGCTGGCGCGCCGCCTGCAGTGTCCCGTCGGGGCTGTTGTCCTCCACGATCACGATCTCATACTTGAGTTTGCTGCAGCAACAGCAGCCGCAAGACCGAGGTTAGTGTCATTGGTGAAGTTGTGACACATCCACATATCCCGCCTTTGCGCAGGCTGCAGAGCGAGCTGAAGAGCCGCAACAGCACGCACTTGTCCGTGAATGTCTTGTCCAGCAGCCAGACCATCAGCGGCAGGTTCTCCCGCTCGTTGTACGTGGGAAGCAGTACCGTGTACTTGTGCTCCGTCGCCATCTTGAGCTCCCGATTGAAAATGTGTAGCTTCCACGCGGCGGCGGTCAAAATGCATTTTGTGGGTGCACCACACCAATATGGCACCGCGTTTCGATACGATCCACTTTTTGAGACGTCGCTGAATAATGGAGCGCAAGCCGCTGCCTGGAGCAACTCGACCCGATAGTCGGGAACGAAGGTAAATTGCTCATTATCTATGCATTCCTACTGCGCTGCAATTGTTGAATGTATTCCATATCGAAACTAGGCGGGTCGTGCGCTTCCGGACGTCGCTGCACAATACCGTGTTTGACGTGATGCAGCGCCAAGGCGGGTGGATCGAGACGGAGAGCGAACTGGATTGGGACCTCCACTGGGCCGACGTGGGCTGGGTCCGCGAGAACCTGGACGCCTTCACGCCGCTTCAAGATCACCAGGTGCGGGGGCTTAAGCTTCTGCAATATATCGCCATCTAACTCATTGGATGTTGCATTTGCTGCTCCAGCGGATCAACCACTTCCAGAACCACTACGAGCTCACGCGGAAGGACCTGCTGGTCAAGAACCTCAAGCGCATTAAGAGGCAGCTTGAGCGCAGGTGAGAGTTAGGAGGATGCAATTCGTCAACAGTGTAGCCATGTGCTGACACTGCTGGATGTTGAAGTGGAGACGCCGAATCTCGGCGCGAGGCAGAGCTCTACGACTTCTGGGCTGCTACGTTCGTGCTTCCCCACGAGTACGGCATGTTTCTAGAGGAATTCAAGCGCACCTCTGGAGGCAGATGGATCATGAAACCCGTCGGCAAGGCGCAAGGCCGCGGGATCTTCCTCTTTGAGAAGCTCAGTGACATCAGCGACTGGAAGCGCGATGCCTCGTGGAAGGGCGACGGCGCGATGCAGGCCAAGACGGCGGACACGTACATCGTGCAAAAGTACGTCGAGTCGCCGTACCTGCTTGGTGGCAAGAAGTTTGACCTGCGGCTCTACGTGTTGGTGTCGAGGTTTTCGCCGCTGACGTTTTGGATCTACCGGGCGGGGTTTGCTCGCTTCTCGCACACGCGCTATTCGCAGAGCAAAGGCGACATGGACAACCTCTTCATGCACCTGACGAACGCCTCGGTGCAGAAAGGTGCCGACGACTACGACAAGCAGCTTGGCTGCAAGTGGCCACTGCATAGTCTCAAGATGTTCCTCATTAGCAAGCACGGCCAAGAAGCTGTCGACCGCTTGTTTCTCGCCATCCAATCTTTGATCACTCGCTCGCTGCTAGCGGTGCAGCCAACGATCATTCAGGACCGCCACTGCTTTGAGCTTTACGGCTACGACGTGCTCATCGACAGCGCACTGAAGCCGTGGCTCATCGAGGTCAATGCCTCGCCGTCGTTGACAGGCGACACAGATGCCGACTACGCGCTCAAGGCTAACATCGTGCAGCACACACTGGATGTGGTCGATCTGGAGCGTCGTCGGGAGGGCAACGAGCTGCATATCGGCGGCTTCGACCTGATCTGGAACAACGGCAGCGCTGTGCCGCACGCCAAGCCCAACGGCTACAGCTCGTATCTTGGCTGCACATTCGACAGCATGGACGAACCAGAGAGAGGTTAAGTCGAGACACGTATACAGCAAGGCAGTAGAGCTCGCCCAGTCGATTCGAATTTGCTAGTTGATGATTGCTGGTTCGACCCTGATGCTCGGCTCACATCCACTTCCTCTGTACCTAGTTCCCCGAGCTTTGGTAGCGTCACAAGGCCGAGCAGCAGCTTTCTCCCAGTATTTCCTTCCAGGCAGAGAATTCCTGCCTTGCAATTCCTTGGCCTCGATTGAAATGGTCCGCAACGAGTTTCTCTGCGGCTGCGTGTCCCCCACATTTATCAGAGAAGCAGCTCGCCTGCCTACCACTCGAAAACTCGACTAGTCCTCATCCTCGTCATCGTGCAGCGACGACCAGGCGTTCTTGGTCGCCACGGCCTTGGAGGTGGGCGCCTTCATGCTCTGCAGGTGCGCCTTGGAGGCGTCCACGCCCAGCGACGGGAACGCGCGCTCGTTGTCCAGCTGAATACGGCGGTTTACGCGGTTGCGCTGCTCCTGCTCGGCCCACGTCGTGGCCACCGTCTCCTGCAACGACAAACAACAAGAACAATATATTGTCAATGGAATGGCACAATAGACAATGGTGGAACTATACTACGCACCTTCTCGTCCGGGTTCTTGTACTTCTTGGGCTGCTTAGCCCACTGGAAGGCCGTCTTCTCCTGATCGTCCTCTTTGTTTATCGACAAGTCAGACAGCACCTTGCCGGACGCCGTAGCAGCGGGGACGCGTGCTGCGGGTTTCTCCGCGGGCTTAGGAGTGGCCGCAGCGGCGGCGGCAGCGGCTGCGCGCTCGGCATTCTGCGCACTGGTCTTGACGATGACGTTAGCGTTGACGGTGGTGGATTTTTTCTTCTTCTTCTTGCCGAACAGCGAGTTGAGCTTCACGTTCGGGTCCGCCATCGCTTCTTGGGCTCGAGATCTGAAAAAAGCTGTGGTTGGCTCGTGGAAGATTGTGTGTTCGTACACAAATTTGGAGTGCAATGGAGACCGTGCTGCACCCAGACTGAAGTTGCTGCTTGGGCATGACTCGCCTTGACTTGTCTGCTCACAGTAATGTGCATTGACCCTTTGTTAGTCATGGCAATGGTTGTTCGCGACAATGGTGCTAAGCCCCAGAAAGCGGCACGTCATCGGCTGCTGCAGCCTCGCCGTGACGATCAAGCGACTGCGCGTTTAACTGCCGCTCCGAGCTGCGAAATCCTTGTCCAGGCCACGAACGAGCTTGCAGTCAGCGCTGCCGTCGCCTCCTGTTCGTCGCAGAGCCTTCCCGAATGTTCGACGTTGAAGCGCACCACGGCTCCAAGGCAGAAACGGGCTTGCAACCGAAAAAAATCTCGTGGCGCTCGAAATGCACGCGATTTGCTGTGTGTGGTAGTGTCCAACATTCCATTCTGCCCCCGACTTGACACGCGGCCGCACCGACTAGACATGTACGCTACCATGGACGTTCATCAGCGGCAATGACGACACCTCGGCGCTGACGCCGGCGATCGCCAGCGCCGTGCATGTAGCCCGTCCCCGCAGCCAGATCGTCCGGTCATGCACGTGTTGAAGACTGAAATCCATCTGATGGTGTTATTTGTGTACATTTCGACTAAACCGGGTACTCAGTCCAAAAGAAGGTACATTATTCATAGTTTATTCATACTATATCAAAACCATAAAGTATGGCCAAAATGGGGTACATAAAGGGGTATGCTCGACTTGCTTTATTCTAATTGTAATCGTTTTCTCAAAACACCTACTTCAAACGCTGCAACTTCCGGCATAACAGCCTCCTTCTATTCGGAGCTTCCTTCTATTTGGATCAATACACGCGCGCCAAGCGGCGGACAAGAGCTCTCACTTCCCAACCTGAGCTCTTCGCCGCACTCCGAAAAGCAGCAACAGCTCCTTCCGCCCCAACTCCCTCACTAACAGCCATGACTGCCGTCGTCGTCGCCAAGAGCTGCCTCTCGTGTGGCAAGACCGACGCCAAGAACCGCTGCGGCGGCTGCCGTCGCGTCTACTTCTGCGGCCGCGACTGCCAGCGCCACAGCTGGCCCAGCCATCGACCCGAGTGTCAACAGCTCCAGCTGCAGGAACCGCGTGTAGGTGGCGATGCACAACGTATACCAGCTAATAGCATACAGTGCGTTGATATACCCGGCGCTGCTGCTGCGCCCGTAGTCGCGTCGCCGCCCAAGAGCGTGCGGCTCGTCACGGAGCCCGTGCAGGTGGTGGAGATCCCTGCTGAGCCCGCAGTAGCAGCTGAGGAGGAGCAGCTCAAGCCCCAGAAGAAGAGCAAGAAGCACAAGAAGAAGCGCAAAGCGCGCAGCAACAGCATGCACGTGGCCTCCACCAGCGCCTCCATGTTCCAGGCGCAACAGCGCAAGAACCGCTCGGCCTCACTGGGGGCCAAGAAGCACATCATGTGGGGCGACGTCTCGGCTCGAGAGTTCGCCCGCTTCCCTGGCGGTGGCAGTGCTGTACCCTACGACGGCACGTGGGCTTTGGGCCTTGGCAATAAGGTCGCAGATGTCGAGCTGGGCAGTGTGCTGGAGGTGGAGGAGCAGCGTGAGCAGCAGCTGCAGGAACGAGCCAAGAAGCTCTCCAAGTCCAAGCGCCGCGACGTCCGCGTGGGTGAAACTCGTCAGTTCGACTACCGTCGAGGCGTGGACAACCCGCTCTTCTCGAGGTTGAGCGAGGACGAACGGAAGAAGGTCTTTACGCTGGAGAAAGCGGCGCAAGAGGACGACGCGATCGACATTCAGATGTCGTCGTCCCCGGAGTTGAAAAAGTCGTGGCGGAAGTACTCGACCGGCTCGACGTCGAGTCTGGACGCTGTGGAGGAGCTTCATATAGCCGATGCAGCGCTGACCACGCCAGACTTCGGCTGTGTGTCCATTGAGCAGCTTAATGAATTCGCCAAGATCCGCGACTCGCGTGATGGCGCATGCGGCTGTTCGTGCGGAGACCTGGTCAAGAAGGTGGCCAAGATGAATGTCAAGAAGCTGCGTGCCTTCCTGCAGGAGCACAATGTGCCGCTTCCAGGACCTGGCAAGACGGAACTGATGGCAGCAGCCAAGAAGGTGGCGCGCGAGCAGAAGAACTGCCAGAGCGCCGACTCGGACTGCGAGTGCGCGCGCAACGGCGTGCCGTGCCACTCGGATGCGTGCGAAGGATGCGCGGGCGACTGCCATAACCCGTTCCAGCGGTACGAATACAAGAGCACCGAGGTGAAGCAGTACCGCAAGCAGCAGCTGGCTAAGTGGCAGCAGTTCCAGGGCGAGCTGCAGCAGTCGAGCGAGGCAGTCGCGCCGATCTGCGTGGCGTAAAGAGGGCAAGCGAAGATCAGCGAGGCACTTCACGTTTGCCGGATTTGCTTACCATGTTGTATATTGCAAAATGCACGAATCGAAAATGTAAACAAGAAAAATTTCGTCCGCCATCTCAAATACCAGCAAGCTGCAAGAAACTTTATTGTGGCCGGTGATGAATGTGCAACAACAAAACTTGTCAGAGATAAAAATCCAATGTCCAGCGAGTAGCCGACTCCACCGCCGCTCTTCGATCAAGCGGCGGTCTCATGTGAGGCTGACGGACTAACTGCCTGCTAGCTCTTGCAAATTGCAACTCGACTGCTCTGCTGCTCTCTCCTACTGAAAGCACGCTGGCTCAGCTCTGCATCTGCATGCAGATTGCTTGACTGGACTAAAAAAACGCTTCCCGCGGCACCACTGCGGCGGGAAAATTACCTACAAGTTACCGTCGTCGCGAGAAGATGCCGCGGCTGGTGCGGCTTCCGGGCTGGCTGCTGGGCTGCGTTGCGCGTTTGTTGCGGCGCTTGTAGACGGCGATCTGGTCGTCCACACGGATACCCCACTGCAGGTGCTCGGCCTTCACGGCGGCGTTCAGGAAAAGGTTGAGCTTCTCAGCACGCTCGCCGATCGTCTTCTGCGAGAAGTTGCCAACAACGTGACGGTGCGGCAACTCCGGGATGTCGCGGCGCTTCATGCCGTTCTCCTTCATGAGACGGTCACACAGCGAGCTACAATGCATCATCAGCAGCAAGCAACCAGGTCAGCAACACACATGCGGGTAAAATTGACAGCGCCACGTCACGTACCGGAATGTGCTGTAACGCTTCCAGCAGAAAACCGTGCCGTAGTTGGTCGTGCGGATCTCCAGCTTGTACTGGATGAACTTCTTGCCCGTGCGGTTCACGATGCGGCTGTCAACGATGCGAGCCGACACCAGACCGATCTCGTCGGGGACTGTACACAGCAGTAAAAGCAACACAGAGCTCGTTAGTAACCTGCTTCACCATCTTCAAGGAAAAACACGATAACGTACTCGGCAAGGACGCGTCCTCCACGATGGCACGCTCCTCCTCTTCTTCGATGTACACGGCAACGTCGTTGATCTGAACAAACGCCAAGAACTGGTCGTCGTCCGGGGCGTTCACCTCGGTGTTAATGGCGTAGCATCCGACGTGAGGGTCGAGTCCCACGACTTCACCCGTGCCGAACGGCGTGTCCACCTTGGTGCGCGGCGACAGAATGCGGTCGTCGTCAAGGTTCACGTCGTCGCTGGGCACTTCGATCTGCATGCCGCCCATCGAGCTTTCCAGCTTGACTGCGTACGTCTCGCGCTGCTTGTCGTAGCTCACGATACGGCCGGGGCCACGCTGGTGCACGAGCACAGGCACGTCCTTGGACAGAGACTGCTCGTACTTCTCGTTCTTCTCCTGCTGGATGCGCTCCTGGCGAATGCGCTCCGCCTCCTCCTCAGCGAGTTTGGCCGCCAGAGCCGCCTCGGCTAGCTTGCGTTCTCGTTCCTCGCGCTCTTCCTGCGCACGGCGTTCCTCCTCTTCACGAATACGGGCTTCCTCGGCCTCACGTTCAAGACGCCCCTCTTCCTCGCGAGTCTGGAGAGCCATCAGCGTCATCTCCTCCTCCTCTTTGCGAATCCGCTCTTCCTCAGCGAGGCGTTCTTCCTCCTCGAGGCGCAGCCGTTCCTCCTCCTCTTCACGAAGACGCTTCTCCTCCGCAAGACGTTCTTCCTCTTCACGACGCAGCGCTTCCTCGGCAGCAAGACGAGCGGCTTCTTCAGCAGCGAGACGCTCCTCTTCCTCATGGATAGCCTCCTCTTCAGCGAGACGAGCAGCCTCCTCGGCCGCAAGACGCTCTTCCTCCGCTTTGCGCTTGGCCGCAGCTTCCTCAGCAACACGACGCTCCTCCTCCTCGACGATACGGAGCTCCTCGAGCCTCTTGGCCTCTTCCTCCTGACGAAGACGCTCTTCCTCAGCCTCCTGCTGCTTTCGCACGCGCTCCTCCTCTGCGAGCCGCGTGGCCTCTTCATCAGCTGCGAGCGCCGCGGCCTTACGCTCCTCCTCGAGGCGGCGACGCTCGGACGCAGCCTCGGCCTGCTTCATACGCACCTCCTCCTCTGCGCGACGCTCGTTCTCGATCTGCTCGCGACGCAGACGACGGGACTCCTCTACGCGCGCGTCGTAGGCGGCGTCGTCCAACTCCTTGGCCGCGCGCTCCTCGGGCGTGAGCTCCTTGAGCATGTCAGCGTCTCGACGCGCCTGGTCCTGGCGCGCCAGCTCGGCCACGTACTCGGCGCCGTACTTCTGACGCAGCTTGCGCACGGCGTAGGCGCGGCCCAAGCTCTGCATCTTGGTGGCGTTCTTGTGCACGTAGGCCATGGTCTTGGGGCGGTGCAGGTACCAGAACTTGACGGCGGCCTTGGAGCTCATGATGGTCTCCAGGTCCAGCGGCCGCAGCTCCGTCTCGTCCGACTGCATGGCCTTGTGCGTGGCCTCATCGCGGTGAAGCGCCTCGTGGTCCGTCAAGACGTTGGACTCGCGCCCGTCGTTGGGCTTCCAGTACGACGAGTACATGGCGAAGGGGCTGGGGACTCGGCAAGCGCGAGTAGAGAGGGGAAATGCGAGGCCGCTGCAGAGGGCGCGGGCGACGGGAGAGCTCGACTCGGGCTCGCGATGTCGAGGGCGTGTCGATTGTGTCTGAGGAGAGACGAGGCTGCGGTGGAGGCTTTGACTTGGTCTTTGTATGCAACCAGTTTGCTGAGGTGGACCACACACGTTTCCTGAGGTGGACCAACGACGTGGCAATCGATGCTCCGCCCTAGAACTGAATGCCTCCGGCTATTTGGCCGCGGTGCTGGAACTGCCACGCGAGGCTTGCTACTTTAGCAGTGCAGTGCTGTCACTCACTCACGATACGGCCACGGAGGTGTGGCGATCTGCCTGAAGTTTGCAGCAAGATGCAGGAGCTGCCTTGTTCGTGTCATATTTGGCATTGCCATTCGACCGACGCCGGTGCTAACGGCGCAACCACGCACAGACCTCAGCAGCGTCTTTGTCATGGCGAACGGCGGGCATAGTGCCGTCGCGTCGTCAAGGACTGGAGTGTCTGCCTGTCCAGGCGAGGTCGATCGATTGATTTTGGAGATTGATTTCCTTGCGAGGAGATTACGGACGGCTTTCGAGCTTGTCCGATCGAGTCGATGAACGCAGCACTGTAATACTGTAGGCTTCATTGCTGCCACTTGATGTTCTTGCAGTGGGCATTACTCTCGCTCAACTCGGTGTGCTAGGCGCGAGTGGTGAGATCAGCTGTAGACGTAGCGGCAGAGATCCGCGGAGACTTCATCGGGCCTTCGCGTAGCAAGCTGAAGCTCGTTGTCACGTCTACGAAGAGGATCTCAAGCACTCTTTCCGACGTACCGACGTGGGGCTACGGAGCGATCGTTCGGAATCCAGCCACAGTCGTGGTCGTGGTCGTGCGTTAGACCATGGAGAGCAAGCCAAGCACGGCGTCCGATCGTCGAGGCTCCAGTCCATCGTTGCTCGCAGCGTCCATCGAAAGCTGACGGAGGAGCACCTCGCCACGATAGGCGCTGTCGTGCGCTTCAATTCAAGTCCGGCAGTCAGCAACCGCACGAGCCAATGCCAACGTTAAACCAGCAGTGCAAAGTGGCAAGCAAGTTACGCGCTCACAACTTCAACTTTTCGACCAAAAGAGTTAACCTATTTGCAAATAATTAATTAAATAAATAAATTGCAAATAATTGAATAATTAACCTATTTTGGCTCCAATAGCAGCTCCAACAGCATCAGCATACATCACCGATGCGACTGGCCTCTGCGTCGTTGCTCCGGCACGGCCGCTTGGGCCTGCGGCCAACGCTGTCTCTGTCTGTGCCTCACCGCTGCTTCGCTGTTCAGAGCTTCCAGGACTTGGGCGTCGATGCGCGCATCGTGGCGGGTCTGAAGGAGATGAAGGTCACTTCGCCCACGGGCATCCAAAGCAAAAGCATTCCGGCCATCCTGGCGCGTCACGACGTGCTGTGTACAGCTCAGACAGGCACAGGCAAGACGCTCGCCTACCTGGTGCCGGTGGTGGAGCAGCTTCTACGCAAGGAGGCGGCCAAGACGAAGCAGAACGAAGCCAAGAACCCGGCCGAGGTGCTGCTGGGAAGGCCTAGCGCGCTGATACTGCTGCCCAGTCGAGAGCTGGCCCTGCAGGTGGGTCACGTGGCCAAGCAACTGTCACACTCAGCCAAGTTTGCGTCCTGCACCATCACGAGTGGCGAGCGCAAGAGCATCCAGCAGAAGAACGCGGCGGGTCGACTGGACGTGATCATCGGCACTCCTGGCCGCGTGGCCAAGTGCATCAGCAAAGGGGACTTCTTCGTGTCCCGCATCGACACGGTGGTGGTGGACGAGGCAGACACGCTGTTCGACGCCAAGATGGGCTTCCGCAAGGAGCTGGACGCCGTGCTGGGCCCCATCCAGGCCAGCGCCGCCAAGCGGAACCAGCCTCTGCAGATGATCTTGGCCGCGGCGACTGTCCGCTCGCCGATTGACCAGGTGCTCAAGAAGAAGTTCGGTGAGCTGCGCACTGTGAGTGACGACCAGATCCACAAGACGCCGAGTACGATCAAGGAGGAGTTTGTGCGCGTGGTGCCCGAGTCCAAGCACTCGGCCTTGCGCGAGGCGCTGCGTCTGCACAAGCGTCGCGCTGCGAAGACCATGGTTTTCTGCCGCAACGCGGCCAGTGTGCGCTCTACGGAGCACATGCTGCGCGAACACGGCTTCGACGACGCCGTGTGTCTGCATGGCGACATGCCTCCGGCAAGACGCCATGACGCCATTCACGCGTTCACCGAGGATCCGAAAGTGAACATCCTCGTGTGCACCGATCTAGCCGCGCGCGGTCTGGACGTCGTATCTGTCAAGCACGTGATCATGTTCGACTTCCCCAAGTACGCCGTGGACTACGTGCATCGCGCTGGCCGCACGGGCAGAGCTGGCGAGCACGGACTCGTGACGAGCCTCGTGACCAAGCACGACCTCGCGCTCGCCATGAGCATCGAGAACTCCAAGCGGAGCAACAGCACGATCAAGGAGCTACGCGAAGACCCGGCAACGTCTGCGTCGTCCGAGTCCCAGCAGCCCGAGTCATCGGTAGACAGCAGGATGGAGAAGCATCCCCGCCGAAGCCCGTCGCACAAGCGAGGCGGCGTTGGGCGAGGAACGAAGAAGCTGCAGAGACACAAGATCCGCACGCCGCGTCCGAGTCGGTAGAGGCAACGAGGTGCTGTGTCTTGAGGTGAATAACGCAGTGCAATAGAAATCTTCATGCAGATCTATCGTATAATGCAGTTAGGTATCTACCGCTTGATCGCGTTGTTGCGCGCGCTCATGCGGCGGTACATCGCCTCGAGTTCACGCTTGGCGTCTCCAGGCGGGAAGTTGGCCAGGTCGAAGTAGTGCGGCGCAATCTCCACGAGCCACTCGCCCGTAATGCGCGTGTTCAGTCGGATGTAGTTGCGGCTCGTGAGCACGAACTCGTTGTAGACGACCCAGTCCGGCTTGTTGTCCAGCACGCACGAAGGGTGCAGGTGCACCACCTGGTTGTCCTTGACCGTCACGTAGTGGCCGCCGACGGCCTTGTGCGCTACCTGCATGAAGAACCCAGACACGAGCGACTTGATGATGTTGGGGTAGTACTGCGGCGACTGGATGTCCAGCGTGGACTCGGTCGGCATCTGCAGCCGCCTCATGTTGCGGACCAGTTGGTTACGCACGTTCGACGCGCTCTGCAGCGAGCGGTTGTTGAGGTAGTTCTCGAAGCACCAGTTCACGTCGCCATTGTTGAGCTTGTACGCGTGGAACACGTTCAGCAGAGTGAGGTGGTCGCCGTCCACGTGCGCGAAGTTCGCCTTGGCCTCGTTGGCGGCCTTGGCGTCGTTCTTCGGACGGACGAACGGCTCCTGCACAGACAGCATGGCCACAATAGTGGCCACTTCCTGCGGCACCTGATACTTGGCCGAAGAGATCAGCATCTTCGCCAATTGCGGAAGCACGGGCAGCATGGCCATCTGCCGGCCAAGCTCCGTGAGGTCGCCCTCGTCGTCCAGGGCACCCAGGTAGTTCAGCATCTCCAAGGCACGCATGAGCGTCTCGGGAGCAGGCGGGTCCATGAAGTCGAAATGCACCAAGTCGTCAATGCCAAGCTGCTTGAGCGTGAGCACCACGCCACTCATCTCCGAGCACAAAATCTCCGGGTACGTCTGCTCTTCCAGGTCGCGCAGGAAAGACTGCTCGGTGTAGAGACGGAAGCACTTGCCCGGACGCGTACGCCCAGCACGACCAGAACGTTGCTTGGCCGAAGCACGAGAGATGGGCGACACTAGCAGTGACTCCACGCGGATACGCGGGTTGTACACCTTCTGTTTGGAGAAGCCCGGGTCAACAACGTACACGATACCGTCGATGGTCAACGAGGTTTCGGCCACGTTGGTGGACACCACAATCTTGCGGCCCTTGGGTCCTCCCGGGAAGCGCGGCTTGGGGGCGTCCTTGAAAATAAGCTGCTGCTGCTGCGGCGTAAGCGACGAGTACAGCGGGTACACGTCCAGTGGTCCGTACTTGGACGAGTCGAGCGCGTCGGCCTCGGCGCGGATCTGGCGGCAGGCGTTTTCGATCTCCTCCTGACCGGTGAGGAAGAGCAGCACGTCTCCTTCGTCCTCGCAGACGTGGATCTGCACCGCCGTACGCACGGCCGCTTCAAGGTAGTCGCGCTCGGGCTCGGGAGTGTAGAAGATCTCGACAGGGAAGGTACGTCCGGGGATGGCAATGAGTGGCGCGCCCTCGAAGTACTTCTGGAACTTGACGGCATCCAGCGTGGCACTCATGACCACGACCTTGAGGTCGGGGCGCTTCGGCAGCACCTCCTTGAGCAGGCCGAACAGGATATCGGTGCTGAGTGTACGCTCGTGGGCCTCATCCAGCAGGATGGTTGAGTAGTTGGACAGCAGCGGGTCGCTCATGGCGTGCTGCAGCAGCATACCGTCCGTAAGGAAGCGCAGCTGCGTGCGCTCGCTGGTCACGTCCTCGAATCGGATGGTGTAGCCGACCTCCTGGCCGAGCTGCACATCCATCTCCTCTGCAACGCGCTTGGCAATGCTCATAGCGGCCACTCGACGCGGCTGCGTGCAGGCCACCATCTTGCCGCTGTCGGCGTGCAGCAGCGTGAGGAACTGCGGGATCTGCGTGGTCTTGCCACTACCCGTCTCGCCCTCCACGACGATAACCTGGTGCTGCTTGACGGCGCTCTGGATCTCGTGCAGGAACTGGTGCACAGGCAGCTTCTGGCGCTGGGCCAGCAGCGTCTGGTAGCGGGCCGAGAACGGTCTGCTCGTCAGCGGGTTCACGCCGGCGTTGGCATCGGCGGTGACGGGCGGCAAGTCTGAGAACCTGCTCTTGCGCTTCTTCTTGGTGTTGTCCAAGTCGCCCAGGTCCACCTTGCGCTTGCGTTCGGCCATGATGAAGAGATGCTGCTTGGGTCGGAGACTGCCACTGACGTCGCAAATGGCTGGCCACCAGGTTCGTCTTTGAGGCAACAATTTAATGTAAACCACATATTATGAGTGAGTTATGTACACCACACATGGGTACACAAAACAATAGTTGCGGCAACGCCGTTGCCTGAAGAAGTGCTGCGCTCAAAGGAGACTCCTGGCACATTATTTCTCGCAGATAAAGCTGTGCAGATCTTCAGCTAGACGTCGCTCGGTCGATACCATGCTGGCTGCTGCGACTTGTGGGGGCGAAAAGCTTGCCCGATTGATAACTCATGGATGCAAACACGAAAGGGTGTTCCAAGCTCTAAGAAAACTTCAAGGCCAGTGAGTACAGTACCTAGCTGTTGTGTTGCTAGCCTGGGGGGCCCAGCGATTCGCGAGCAACTTACTTTAATAGTCCTCTGGTGAGTCGGTCGCGCTGAAAGCGCTAGCCCTGTTGACACAAAGAACACCAGACTGGTAGCCTTGCATGCGCGTTGGAAAGAAACCGAGGCTGACTGCAGTTTTTACGCCGCCGAGCTGTATCGCCGACGGTCGGCGATACAGCTGGGCAATTCGCCGTCTACATGAACGTGCCAAGATCGATCCAGCTTGCAGAGTCTGCAGCAGTTAATTTGCAGACACTGCAGCAGCACTGGTCTACCAGCGAGATACCCTCGCGTCTGGCCGCTTGCTAACTGCAAACGCTTCTACTACACGACCGAGACAAATCAAATGCAGGCGGCGAGGGTCATTAGCGCGTCTTGGTTGGTTGTGAGCGGTGCCGCTCCCGCTCCAGCCTGGAGTCCAGGAGGTAGTGTCCTCTCGTGGGGCAGCTCCAAGTGTCTCTGCGCGGCACGCACCGCTACCTTCTCATGGAGGACCGAGTCATGTACCGCCGGCGCAAGGAACGCTGCTGTTACGCGCTGTGCATGCCGAGAGACGCCCACATGTCTACTATGGAAATGTCCTTTTGCCAAGAAACTGATGATCCTTTATCCTTTAGCGGGTGACAGCAGTGCTTCCTGCTTCCTGGCGCAGCGCCTTCCCCGCGATAGAAGCTGCTTGTCGCTTGCTTTGCTTCAGCCTCGTCCCAAGAGCTCCATTTGGCGGAGGAGGAATGAAGAATTCTCCCGCGCGAATTGGTTGAGGAGCGGTCCTGGAAGTCATCCCGCCGTTCGACACCCTGACGCCTACGGTACTGCTGAGTCGGGCGACTCGGAAATGCGTGTCGAGACGAAGATGGATGAACACGCTCGGCGGACGCCATGCAAGCCACAGTCAAGACGGTCGGAACGAAGAGGAGGTTGGTTGGACACAGATCACATCGCGGCGCTTCTTCGCGCCGCGCTTTGCTCAATATATTTTAAGTTATACCTTGCTCTCGAGGTCGTTTTTCCGAGCGTTGTTACTGACGGTGTTGATGGCTCGGTACACGTCCGGGATGAGCGCTAAGCTATTGATGATGAAGAAGACGCTGCCGATGACGTAAAAGGTGATGGCCTTGTTCATGTAGTGCGTGCCCTCATCCACGAGGTTGATATACCGCGGCAGGTAGTACCAGCTGCCGAGGATGAAGAAGAGCGCGCCCATGAAGGTGCCGAGCGCGGCCACGGTACCCCAGCAAACGATGTTCCTGATCTTGAAGCCGGTCACGCGCGGGTCCTCGTGGGTCATGCAGATGAAGATGATCTCGACGATGGCGGCGGCGCAGAAGAGGATGCAGCCCACGAAGAAGGACCAGCAGCCGAGCTCCGGCGACTTGGGGTACCACGTCGGCAGGAAGTAGAGCGCGCCGAGGATGAAGATCGACGTGGCCATGTAGTTACACAGCGCGTTGAACGCGCGAATAACCTGACGCAGCTGCGTGCCGTGGTTGTACCGAATGGTCTGGATGAAGTCGAGGTTGGCGCCCGTGAAGAACATGAGGCAGCCGACCACGAAGGCCCAGCTGCCGAAGAGTCCGGCCTTGCCGTCCCACATGACCGAGTACTCCGGGTAAAAGTAGATGGAGCCGAGCAGGAAGAGCACCGAGCCGATGAAGTAGGCCACCACGCGCGACATCTCGAGGATCTTCTCCCACGTGGCCAGCTCGTGACCGCCCGGCAGCAGCACCTCGGGCTGCCTCGGGGTCATCTGGATCGAGTAGTGCGAATTGCGCGGCGAAGCTCCAGGCATCGTTGTCGTGTGTTGTGGTGGTGACTTGACTGCTTGACGGTGAATTCGGAAATGAATGCGAGACGCATCGGGCGGCATGACTGACACGCGAAGCCGGCAGAGCGGGCGAGACCAGCTGCTGCCCACGCGGTCCAGCCGCCAAAATAAGCCTAAAACCCAGGATAAAGCCGTGTTTTCACTCTTCGTCCGAACTCTTCGAGCGATGCGCTGACACGGCGTCCAACCAAAACACGCCAAATTCGCGTGACTGAGGAGACCACAACTACATCTCCGTTGCAGACTTCCTTTGAAGAAAGCCGGAGCGCCCGAATTCCACGTGTCGGTGGGCGGCACATCTTGCATGACTTTTTTGGCGGGCCCGAGTCCAAAGCTCATCTGCCGATGCCAGCCGCTGCTGCGTTTGACGGGAAAGCAGGATAGGATGCAGCACTCCCAAAGCGAAATGGAGCTTTGAGCTCAGCGAGTGCTTCAGAGCTCGATGCTGTCGCTATTGCGCTCTCGGTCTCCGTGCTCCCCACTGCTGCCAGCCAGCTTCTAGAAGGCCACATCGGCGAGGATGAACAGGATTGGTGCCGCTGCCCGCGTCACAGAATGAAGGGAGAGGAGGACATGAATGATCTGATGGGTTGCAATCGGGACGCCCGCCAATGCAGAGGGAGTGCGGCGCAGAAGGAGGGCAAGCACTGAGCGAGGCCTCGTTGTCTCGCGCCGTGGCGTTCAGCGATGAGTGGTGCGCGGCGCTGCTTCGTAGAGCGGCAAACACGGCTTCGCGCACAGAAATCCTGTGCGATGGTCATCGCGGTCAACACGGACGATCCGCTCCGAGCGGATGGATACACCCGACTGGTAGATCTCCAGGCTAGAGACCAGCAACAGGTTGTCCACGCGCCAAATGGCTGCTTGATATCCGAGCGACTGACGCTGGCCAGTGGATGCGTACCGTAGATCGGCCGTTTCAGCTTTAGCTCGTCACCGAGACGCAGATGGCCGGTTGCGCTAGCTGTGCACTCGCTGCTGCTGGCACGCACACAGCTGCGACTGCTGCTACATGTATTTCCTGCTGCTGCAGAGAGACTGCCACGCTGCTCGCTAGCATATAACCACGCAGTGCCGAGTGCACTTTTAGGACTGGATCCTGCAAGACGAGCTGATCGGCTCGCATTCATGTTGCAGTTCCCATGTCTGTTTCTGTCCCGTCTCTGTACAACACGCAGACAGCCGAAGGATGCGCTGGGCTCCAACACGCCAAGTCCGCCGGGCGCGCGCAATGAGCCCTCAAGTCGCTACATGTACCAGGCAGACACCAAGCACATGAAAGAAAGCCCTCCGACAACAGCCTCACTTGTTGCATTGCTGCCGCTGCGTCGAAGGTACTGAGTATCAGTCAGTGCGCTCGCCTATATCTGCGGTGGCGCAGCATCATCGCACGTTGCAGGCAGGCGGCGGCAGCGACGCGGGGCTCCAAATATGGTCGAGATTCCTCGATTGCTTGCACACTCAGCGTCGTTCTTCGCCCGAGACAGCCTTTCAGGTTTTCGGACTGTATTTGCCATGTTGCCTGCTTTTGAGTGACTTTACAGTGTCGCGATTCGCCTCGCCTCCTTTCTGGTTCCTCTCGTGGGCGCATACAATCTCCCGCGTCGAGGACATTCTCACAGCAGGGATGGGACGTGCCGACCGAGGCTGCGTGGGGTGAAACGCGTGGCAGCTCGGTGTGTTCGCCGCCACGTGATCGCTTGCAATGAAGTCGTTTTCAAGTGATCGACAGAGGTGAAGCTTGAAGTGCACGTGTATTGCGAATCGCAGGCTGCCAGTATTAGCCTTGTCTGCTCTAGCAGCGCGCGTCCTACTTTGCCCGCTGTGCCAGGCATTACCAGAATCGCTCCGAGCATGACTGGCTGGGTGACTACGGACAGCACGGCGGGACCCACGGGCTTGCTCGCACATCCAGTCGACGGAGGCAGGCAGATCGATTGGTCCTTTTGAAAGATGCCTTCAGGTATCGGAAGTTCCGCTGGTGG